>JAAFCE010009126.1:5448707-5463523 GCA_013389805.1 Trigoniulus corallinus
CAACGCAAGCTCAGTTAGTACTGACATGGGTGGTCGCTCGGGAAAGCTGGGTACTGCTAATACCCAATAATCGTCGCATTGGTGTAGTGTCTGTGCAGCATATGCATTAGAACTACGCAGTGGACGGGTCTCTAATGACCTTGTAGTTGACGGGACCTTAAATACCAACAAACAAAACAATTCAGTGATCAGACGAGAACTGGTGTGTCCAACGCAACTCGCCGCTCCCCACAACTTCATTACCTCCATCCAATAATACTAATCAGTTTTCACTCCTACTTAAGAGGCTTATTGCGTTGGACACACCGGTTCTCATCCGATCACTGAAGTTAAGCAGCGCAACCCCAGCTAGTAGTGACATGGGTGGCCGCTAGGGAAAACTGGGTACCGCTAATACCCAAAAGTCGTCCCATTAGTGTAGTGTCTGTACAGGCTCTACATTAGAATTTTGCAGTGGACGGAGCTGTAATGACCTCGTAGTTGAAGGGCCCTAAAACACCAACGAACCAAACAAAATAACTCCTACTTTGAGAGATGTTGGATCATGCACACCAAGTTTCATCAAAATGTGAGGTGGTAAAGTGAAGAGCCCTAGAGCACTTGATACGGAATGACCCCCTATGTGTTCCTGGTACCAACGTGTGATTGGTCCTTGACCTTGCCATATGCAAGAAAAAGTCTAGAGAGGTGATGAAAATTTCGTCTTAAAGTCATTTGAGGGTGACCATGTCCTCATCACAAAGTAGTGAACTGTAGGCATAGTACCCTAAGAGATTCCATCATACTGACCTGACTCGAACACGTTCCACACATATTCATTTCATAAGCAACCATTCTGTTGAAGGCAATTACCGACAATAGCCAGGATAACGACCTCCTAGTAGAAACTCATTTCCTTGATTTCGAGTACCACCAACGCCAAACCAACAGCCTGTTCCTGATCAAGTGAAGTGTAAAAAAATACTTATCAGAGTGATAACTGCAATGAATCAACGACTATCAATTATTGAAAGCGAATGCGATTATCAAACGTTGGATATCGAAATAAAGATTACAATGAATGAATCCAATCTCCAGGAAATGTAAGACAACGACATTTAAATACTGAATGTTTGCCTTTTAAAGATCTTTGAGGATGTGGCGGTTGACGTCCACTCCTTTTCAACACAACTTCCATATCCTAAGTAACTTAATTGGGAATTCGGCTCGCTAAAGGAGTGTGTAAAGTAAAAATTGCTGCCATGAAATTTCTCACAAAAAGTTCATCATCTTAAAATGATAACTTACTGTTCTTCAAAAGTGTAGGATAGATCCAACTTTCACATGGGATCACAGAAAATTGATTTTCTTCTGCATTAAAGGGTGAGAGAGAGAGAGAGAGTGATGCTGGCCAGAGTCCTGGCGGCGCCAGTTGCCTTGTCACTTTCAATTGGAAAATTCGGGATAACTCCTCTTCCGGCCTCTGATGATGCAACCTAGCAAGCTAGCCTTGAAGTGTGTGTAATTGACACCAAAAACATTTGTCAAAAGAAATTAAAACATTACAGCCATGGAATAAATTTGATAGAGTGGAGGAGTATGTTAACGATGCCGACCAAACCTTTGAAAAACGACATTTCATCGTTTTGTCCAGCAAACACATGACGAAGACTCAGGCAGCGTTGTAATTCCTCCCAATTGATACCATATAAATTATGCCGTATCGAACAGTCTAAAATATTTTAGAGCTTGAATATTATTACTTTCTTTAACCACGGACAACATTTTTAATAATGTATTCGAATACTTACGAAGTGGTTAACGTTTTACAAAAAGCACTTACATGATACTGTATGTTCGAAATGGAAGTCAGCAGATGCGAGGAGAAACCCCAAATTTGATAAAATTTTAGTGAATAATGCAATTTTGTTATGGATTGGCGATATTTTGCATATTATATGAGTTGAAAGGTATATTTAGGTTTATCAAAATGAGCACCTGGGAGTTCCCTTCTCGTCCGAAAACAAGTAATGATGTGTAATATTTGACCAAAGCCGCCGCCATTTGCATAGAACGTCGCCGGATTCGAAACAATGACACCATCGAAGAACACTTGTACGCATGCGTATGGCGACCGTGACACGCTGAGGCCCGTGTCCACACGTAGGGCCAACAGTGCAGTCAGAATCCCCCTGTCAATGAGAAAAAAAAACATGAATATTTAAGGTCATTGAAAGTAAATGCTATATCCCTCCTTATCAGCTAAAGGCGTGGCGAAACAAACAGGACACAGGCTCGATGTGATAAGAGGACGGTGGGGGTGGTTGCAAGGGACGTCCTGATTGCTCACTCAAAATTAGGATGTAGGCGCCGTCACTGATAAAGGCAGGCCTTTGGCAAACTTAATTCTCACAGAAAAATTTCTTGGAAGTTGAGCCCTCAAAGTAAAGAGAAGTTCAGATACAACATGATGCGGAGGACCAAACTGAGCTCAGAAAGACCACTCCAAAACCACATGGACACTTTTCGGAAGAAGAGTGATACAGGGCAGGACTACAAGCAGGCATCACCTGCAAATGTCCCAACTCGAGAAGTTGGACCTCGTGTGCGACAGTTTCACGATGCAGTGAGACAACGTGATGTCACTCTGGTGCAGCAACTCCTAAGCGAAGGCTTGGACCCTGACGAACCCGACTGGGACAACAATGGCTGGTCACCACTGTTGATAGCCGTCGTCCAACATGATGTCCAAATGGTACAAGTTTTACTGAAAGCCTGTTGTTCAGTGGATGTCACAACGTTTCAAGGTGAGACAGCCCTTCACTTGGCTGTGGAATCCAGTCCACTTCGACCGGACATCATATCAATGTTGTTGGACGCCGGCGCCGACCCGGGAATACCAGAAAGGTTGACTGGCAACAGTCCTTTGCATACTCTGGTTGCCAGACATTCTTCCCACTCAGATCAGGAACAAATTCTGGGAGTGCTTCGGCGTCTTGTGGAACAGTGCGATGTGAATGCCAGAAATTTTGCTGGATGTACCCCATTACACCGTGCCGTTTCAGCTTCGGATGACGACCACTTGGTGGCCGAAAGAGTGAAAGTGCTGTTGGATGCAGGAGCCGACGTTAACTTACGCAACGAATTCGGTGAGGTAGTTCTGCACCTGGCAGCAGAGGCTGACCTCGTCCAAGTGGCCCATCGTCTGGTAGAGGACGGTGGAGCCAATATCAATATGACCGACCGTTACAACATGGTACCGCTTCATTATGCCGCTTCCAGAAACAGCGTCCAAATGACGCAGTTGCTGGCCAGAGAACCCGACTGTGACGTCAATGCGACTGACCTCAACGGGGAAACGCCTTTGCATGTGGCTGCTGGCAAAGGTCACACAGCCATCGTTAGAATTTTGAGAGCTACTGGGAAATTGGACTCCAACGTGGTCAACAAGGCCGGCCTTCTGCCACTTCATAAGGCCATCGAAAGCGGCTTCGTCGTTGTGGTTCAGGTCAGATTTTCATTTTTTCTTCTTTTGCTGAGTCTGAGTGTAAAACAGTCATCACACATTGGACCAAATGGACGGTGACCCCGCCCCACACTCGCTTACTGACCCTCATAGAAAATAATCAATATTTGACCAATATAATCTTTTTTCTGCCCCCCCCCTCATCCATATTCAGGAGCTGCTCAAGACCAACTGCAATCTGCTGGCTCACACCAGTTATGGGATGACCCCATTAGATCTGGCCTGCACTGAAGCTGTGTACCGAACTCGGCCTGAAATTTCCAGGATGTTACTACAGGCAGCCCAGAACACCGTCAATGAATGCAGTCTTGGTGAGACATCAATATAATTCTGCAGTGACCACCAACCAACCACAGATGAACAGACAGGCAGCCGGCCACTACTGAATGAATTCGTCCTGTTGACCTTGTGCAATAGGTCAGAAGAGGATCGTAATGCCATCTGACGACACTTTCTGAAACCACCGAAAAACTTTCTCGAATGTCTCAACAGGTGGCGGGATATCCACATTCAGTATGATGTTAGCGTTTCGGAGAACACGTAACTAGCTTTTCAACCACGTGATTAATAGGCGGGAACAGGTAACGTCATTTATGACGTCACTGACACAGTTCCCCCCCCCTGGCAAATCGACTCCACAGCTGTCCTAGGACAGAAAACAGGCCCAGTGGCGTCGCTAGGGTTGGTGTCACCCCCCCTCTCCCGAAAAAAAGTCGCTTCTTCTGCTTTGGTGTCACCCCATTTGTCATGGTGCGAGTGGTGTCACCCGGTGCGGCCCGCACTCCCCTAGTGTGAACAGGCCTTAGGTTAAATTGAACAGTTTCGGCAGTTCATTTAGGTACCGTGTTGGAATCCAGCACGGTGGCTTGAAATCTCGTGCCCACGGTACCTCGAGGGCTTTCCGTGTTCCGAACGAGAAACAATAACAGTGGTCTCTTGCAGGTCGTGCTCAATCGCCGGTCCACTGGTAGTGACTGATGAGCAAAGAGGAGAAAGGGGTAATGTTGAGAAAAAGGGGTGAAAACCGGACCACACTTCTTCTGACTTCCTGTTGCTAGAAAGAGCAAGACGACAGAGAAAGGTCCTTCACAGCGTCCTTCATAGACGACCCACTTGATCTTGAAATATGATCACGGTAACCGATTTGTCAAGGAGACGTGGGTTGTTGTTGATACGTCGCCAAATTTTTCCACGAAAAAAAAAGGTGACCTTTGACACCGATATCATTGTTTATGCATGCATAATGTGATTCCAAGACAATATATGCAAAAACCAGTGTTGTGGCCCCTCACAAAACAGTTTGAACACGTGCGATGTAAAACGAAACCTACAGTATGTCAAATGAAAACAAAAGTTAGAATAGAAATAGGATTGGTACGAAAGGCCCACAAAACAAAGTTCAGAAGGTCATTCATTGATTGGCCCACCATTTTCATCCCAAATGGTGATGATCATCCATCACTTCACGGAGCTGATGGTCAACCAAGAAGTCAGCTTTCTTAAGAGGTTAAAATATAGCATGCATAGCTCGTAAGCTCAAAAAATAAAATGTTCATTTCCAGTCAAAATAGAGTGGTTCGAAAAAGGCACCCCCGAAGGACCGGACAGAGAATCACTCACCCATTTTAGTGATGACTTAACTGGACATTACTTTGCCAAATCATACAATAAAAGCACTAGAAGATTCGCAAAGCTGTCAATAGATGGCGGTGTACCACCTGAGACCCTTTACAGTATTTGTATCTACAGTTCGGCCTTGGACTTCACAAAGTAACAGCGGCCCGAGACACTTCAATTCATGGTTAAAAGTGTTTTTAAAATGACGTTGCCGTCCTGGGTCTTACAGCAGTCAGGGAAATGGAGGGAGGGGGATTTTAGGACAGGATAAAGACTGATAATAAGGAAACACAAGATTCCGATGTGACCCATATGGCAGACAGACAAGCGGAGTCATGAGTGATCGGAGGGTCCCAATAAAGTTCAAGGCAGTGGCGTTCCGAGGGTATTCTGCGCCTGGGGACAAAGACCGCAATCTGCGCCCTCTAAACTTAATGCGAACCGCATTTTTGCACTCCCTGTCTTCTGCGCCCGGGGACATCTGTCCCCTTCGCCCCTCCCCCTCGTTACCCCTCTGGTTCAAGGAGAAATTCTACAGGGCTATGCAAGAGGGTAGCTCAAATGCGAATGCGAATCCTGCTGTACATGAATGGGGCGTTGGGAGCTGGCGGAATTAGGGAAGAGGACATTAGAGGTAGTTTATGGGGGTGGGGGACATCGCGGAAAAGATGAGAGAGAATAGATTGAAGTGGTATGGGCATGACATGAGAAGAGGGGAAGAGGAGCTGGTTAGGTCCGCTATGGGGATGTAGATTATTGGAAGCACCCTGGGAAGCGGAAGACCGTGGGAGCCGGTTGTGCGAAGAGATGTTAAGGGTGTGAGGTGGATGAGGGCCTGGTGGGCGATAGGCGGGAGTGGAGGGCCAGAACCCGCTGACCCAACGCTGCCACAGGCGGGACAAGGGTATGATGCCGATGATGATTAAAGAGTGACAATGGGCCAGTCATCAGGTTGCTGCATTTGGTACAATGGGAAATTGAGGGTCGCAGGTGGTAATACGGGTATGTAAGAGGTAAGGGTGACTGTGGAGGCGTCAAGGTGAATGGGGTAGGGGTGAGGGCTGCGGAATGGAACGACAGTGGTGTCGAGTGGCATTTATTTCCTCCTCCAATACTTCAATCACGAGTTTTCAACGCAAGCAGCAACAGCAGGTGTGCTGAGTTGTGCGCCTGGTTAAGTGACGGCGCTTAATTTTTCACGCTTTGTCACGTCCCGGGACAAATAAATTGGCATCTGAGGAGTACATTAAACGAGTTTACGACTCCACATTTCGACATTTTTCAATTATTCAAATATTATGTCAATGCAATGTGTGCTAAAATCGATATTTCAATCATTCGACATTTGACCTACCATCCAAGATGGGACGTCCTTTAACAGCGAGTCCCTCTCACCTCCTTCTCACGTGGGCGAGTTGGTACCTTCGAATTGTGAAATGACTGCAGTAGTGTGTACAAAGAGTTGTTGTTGGTCCGAAGCATCGACAACAACGGGTGACTGGATGAAAAATGCCCAATCACCAAAATTTCCAGGTGCACAAGAGGAGCTCGCTCTCTTCATGTGTCCAAAGGTGATCTTCGCAGCTGTAAAAATTTGTGGAATTTAGATACCTTCTACTCATGGTTTATAAGTTCTCCCAATGACTACGCGTGAAGGACAAGAACGAGAAGGAGGGTAGAGTACCTCGGGCTAGTCCTTTTCACTGTGTTGGTCAAGCGCTTTCTCAGCTCCTACTGGCAGGAGGAAGAACAAAGGAGGTCGAAGTTTGGATGAACGAGACATTATGCGCACGTATCAACGTCACAACTTCAATTCCGATTCGGGACAGTTTAAATTACTTAATTAACAGCAGTCGTAACGCCTTTGCGTTCGTTCGTTTGTTGGTGTTTTAGGTCTCTTCAACTACAAGGTCATTAGAGCCCCGTCCACTGCGTAGTACTAATGCAGAGGCTGCACAGACACTAGACTAATGCAACGATTTTTGGGTATTGGCGGTACCAAGTTTTCCCAAGCGGCCACCCATGTCAGTACTAGCTGGGGTTGCGTTGCTTAACTTCAGTGCTCAGACGAGAACTGGTGTGTTCAACGCAATTGGCCGCTCCCTCCTCATTTTCGAGAAGCCATAGTAAACACCGGCATTACCTCATCCTTAACCCTTTTTCCGCTTATGGTACAGCCGGATGACCAATTTTTTTGGTGATGTCAAACACAAAAGTGAACTGCTGGATGTCATTTTTAAGTGGCGGGCCCACCAACCTACTGCCACAACCCTTAGCAATTAACATCGGTCTGCCTTTTTTTCTAGATATTGTAATTTTCCGACACCAGGAAAGGTTGGGCCCAGGCCTCATACCCTGAGCTTTTCCTGATCTACACATATTGTATATTTCACTCCACAAAAAAAAAGAAGGCTCATTAGTTAGTGAACTAGATTTCATGGGCCCATTTTGGAAGCCCAAAGTGTGCCTTCCGTCCCGAATAGGAAGTAAACCCGTTAACCCGTATAAGGTGCCACCCTTACACAGAACCCTTTACACGAAGCAGTAAACTACACTTGCAGATCAGTAAAAAATTTCAGGGCGTAGGAACTCTCCCCTAACATCGACAAAGGGAATTGCCACAACGAAGAAACCAGGCCTTGGGGTGGTAAAGTGTCCCAATAAAGAACAAAACAGGCCGACATTAAATAATCAGAGTGCAGCCAAGTTGCGTTGGACACACCAGTTCTCGTGAGATCACTGAAGTTAAGCAGCGCAAGCCCACGTTAGTACCAACATGGGTGGTTGGTAAAGAACGTTGGGTGCTGCAAATTTCCCCTCTCTTATGTCCTCTACACCTACCTCCTCATCTCCCGCGAGCAGCCTCCTAAGGGTTCGTCCTGTTACGGCTGCTTAGCTTACTCCCCAACCCATGAAATTGAAACAGAGGGTTACAGCATTCGGTGGGAGGGGAGGGAACTAGCAGCCTCAAAATACCGTCTAACAGGCCTGCCCTAGGTGGGGAAAAGGGCTTGGAACGGTAATGGGATCATACTTCTACTTTGTATTCAAGACGGAAAGAAGTCATTCACTCCAGCTAGAATCGAACCTAGAATCCTAAACTCACAAGTGAACCACGCTACCAGTGAGTCAGACCTTTTGGCCTCGGGAACAGGAGCGTACCTACGGGCGGGGAATTTGACACGTAGGATATATTAATATGAATGAAGAGGACACCCGGTTTTCGTAATGAAACCAGGAAAAAAAAAAACTAAAAACGATGTTCAATGTCGCACCGTCCCGTTGCAGCGAAAATTGGAGACATGGCGCAATGCGAAGCATCGCCTTGAAGGTGGCGCTCGTCGTGATTTTGCATACGTCCTCTATCATCAAAAGTGAACAGCGTGCAAAGTTTGAAAAATATGGCACACAAAATGGGGGTGAGGGTGAAAGGGTTTGCACATATGCGTGTGTTGCTCAAGTGTCACCAAAATTAATTATCTCCGCTGTCACCGCCACCACAGGTAGAACAGAGAGGACGTGCGGAAGCAGCACACCTTGCAAATATGTCGGAACTGATGACACAAATTCTTGCCGAACATAGATGGCGTGTGGCGGCATTTAATGGCCCATCCAAGTCAAGAGAGGAACAAAAATTAATAAAAATGTGTCGCCGTGAGCACCTATTAATGAGAAACAACACCAGTGTTCATTCAGATCAGCACTGAAGTTGGTGATGATATTGATGATGACAGAATTCCGGCCCTCACACGCACAGTGTCGGCCTTGTCATTACCACCCAGAAATGGAGACGAGAGGTTAGAGAGGGGGGGGGAAGGATCACATTCACACCAATAATAATATTCAAAGAGTGTTTATGGAGAAAGAGAAGGAAAACAGACAAAAAATAATAATACAGACCTTCAAAATAATGGCCTCCTAACACCTTCACTGGTCAACAACTCCTGCAGGGCAACGCCACTGACCATTATTTAGAAAAAAAATATATAACCTCAATATAGCAGAAAATTGCATACAAACTAAAAGTTGAACAGAGGAACAGGAACAACACATCGTTTCGATAACAGAGGCTGGTAGGTTTACATTTAGCACATATTTCACGGGTTTAGGTTCGAGCCTAGCTGACACCGACTTATTTTTATACACAGACAGGAGTCGCGGAATCACGACTATTTTAACTTTCTATACGACACAAGGGTTTGGTAGTGGTCATTCACTTTTAGGTCTCTCTTTCCCTTTCTCTCTTATCTGGAGAGAGTAAATCATCGTCCTCGACCGGTCGGAGGAGGCGGGCAGCGGCGAATTGCGTTGGACACACCAGTTCTCGTCTGATCACTGACGTTAAGCAACGCAACCCCAGTTAGTACTGACATGGGTGACCGCTTGGGAAAACTGGGTACCGCTAGTATCCAAAAATCGTCGCATTAGTGTAATGTCTGTGCAGTCTCTGCATAAGAACTACACTGTGGACGGGGCTCTAATGACCTTGTAGTTGAAGGGCCCTAAAACACCAGCAAACAAACAAACCGGTCGGAGGAGGCGAACCTGCGCATTGTGAGCTTGAATTGCGCTCTAAAACTGAGCCTAGAGTCGCACATTTTAACGGTCCAGTTATATTATTTATTGTCAGTCTGTCTATGAACCATAGTTGAGGATATGCATGATGCCCAGGTAAGGACTCCTTGGGGAAATGCTGGAGGCTTCCCAGTGAAGGTTGGGGTACACCAAGGTTCAGCACTAAGTCCATACCTTTTCATTCTGGCTATGGATGAGCTGCTGACGGAAGTAGGAGAATGAGCCCCTCAGTGCATTGTATTTGCCGACGATACTGGGAAACCTTGTGACTCTAGAGAACAAGTAGAGAAGGGCCTAAACGATCTCAGAGAAGCGATAAAAAAGGAGGGCTAAAGATAAACATGAAGAAGACAGAGTATTTAGCTTTCAATTGCGAAGGTCAGGAAAATAATGGTGACGTACTCTTTAGGGGCGAACTGATGAAAAAGGTGCAAGAGGTCAAGTACTTAGGATCAACATTCCAAAGCAATGGGGAGATAGACTCGGATATGACCCGTACAATCAATGGGGGATGGTAGTGGTGACAGGGAAGTAGAGTCCTGCGCGATTGGAAGGCCCCAATCAAGTTGAAAGGGACGTTTTACAGGGCAGAGGTTAGGGCAGCTATGATATATGGATCAGAGTGTTGGGCAGTGAGGAAGAGCCACGTCAATAGAATGCAAGTAGCCGAGATGCGAATGCTGCGGTAGGCCTACATGTGCGGCGTGTCGAGAGCTGATAGAATTAGAAATGAGTATATTATAGGTATCCTGGGGTGGGGGACATCGGGGAAAAAATGAGGTAGAGCTTGTTAGGTCTAGTACATGAATGCAAGTGGTTGAAAGCACCTGGGGCAGGGGGAGACCAAAGCAGACGTGGGAGTAGGTTGTCCGAAAGGATATGGTGGTGTGTGGGATGGATGGGGGACCTGGTGGGAGATAGGCGAGAGTGGAGGGTTTCTATATACTCCTAGCTAGATAGCTCAAAAGTACTCCTGTTTTACTCAGGATCGAACCTGCGCACCCAGAATTCATTCATAATTACTTATTGAACTATCTAGCTAGTAGTTTATAGAAGCCCGAACGATTCCAATTACTTGCAGAACGGAAAACTGGAACAAGATCGGAACTGAAAGGGCAGAAGAGTCTTAGTAGGTGCTTGACCTATAACCTGTAAGAAGTGGGACACTGAAAATGTTACAAGTTTCCATTATCTTTCACTAGATGGCGATGGTGCTTATGTCACTATTTTTACATTCGACTGTAAAAGCAATAGAGTGCAAAACCGCAAACAGGGGATGGTGGGCAGTCAACAGCACACCTGGCAACTCACAAAAAAAAGTTCAAAGGTCAAAATATGCTCGTATGATTCCTAATCAAAGAATGACAAAACATTAATCGTTTTCCTCGCACTATTGGTGACATTCATTTCTCAAATTCAATTTTATGAAGTGATTAATGAAAATACAGAGATGGGACATGGACCGGGGAAGAGAGTGTGAGGGTGGAAGGCAGATAGAGTAAATAATAAGCATATGCATTCATGGTGCCCCCTCACTACCATTAGCATGTGGGACAGCTGATCAACGGCTACAGCAGCAGAAAGAAAATTATGATACTTCAATGCAAAAACAATACCCGCCGCTGCACCCACTTGTTTCGGAACAATAGCAAAAAAAAAATAACTTTTAGATGGCGTGCTTCCAGGGTGAAATTGCCACAGGCAGAAAGTGAGCGCGAGAGAGGTAAAGAGTAAGGTCCCTTATATATATTTCCAGAACTAAACATCAAGGCATCTATTTTCCCGCTCAAATTCTACTTTATGTTTTTTGCATTGCTCCTTTTCCGGATGGGGGATGGGCACGTAGCCTATTTTCCGCTTTTTCGGACTCCCACAGGCCCCAGGACAATTTAGACTAATTCTAATCATTTTTCATTAAGCTCATATTTATTACTACCGAAGGGCACATCCTTACACCTATCATATTTGCTGTTCTATGTCACTTCCGGTATGGAACGCTTTTTGGGGGTGGTTGGGTACGGGATTATTTACCGACTTCAAAAAAAAAAAAGGCAAGGGGGGGGGGGGATTCCTGTGACTATTTTTGGGTAGTAAAGGCCTATCCGGGACAGAAAGTGCATTTGAGATTCTTATCCTTTCTCTCTGCAGGAAATAGCACACCAAAGGTTATGATCAGGCTCGCCCCTGTGCACCACGATTTCAAGGTTCTAATCAGATGCCTTGGTCAGGACTTCATTAGGATAGAACTCCTCACTCTGCCACTGAGGGAGGACCTGCCTCAGCGTCTTAGTTGGTGCCCACCTGACTCTATGAGTACATGGTTCCATAGCCAGGGTAAGGACTCCTTGGGGAAATACTGGAGGCTTCCCAGTGAAGGTTGGAGTACACCAACGTTCAGCACTAAGTCCATACCGTTTCATTCTGGTTATGGACGAGGTGGTGACGGGGGTACGAGAATGGGCCCCTCAGTGCATGGTATTTGCCGACGATATAGGAAAACTTAGCGGCCCCAGTGGGGAAACCCCTCTCTATACGGAAACTATATTCAAAACTTGTGCTAGCACTCCATGCAGAAGTGAGATTCATCAGTAATGAATCATCACCATAGCAACCAAGAGACGCACATTTCATCAGAGAGCGCTTGCTCAATTGGCAACGCAGAATACCGTTCTTCCGGAAGCGGACAATCCCGTCCTGACCATCCTTAGAAGAGTCATTCAAGACCAATGGACCATAGGCGTGGGAAAAACCGGGAAGAATGGGAAGAGAAAAATCGTCGCGCAACGGTGCTCCCCTAATGAAGGAAGTGCAAATGATTTTTCGATCTTTAATTAAAATGACCACAGCTATTTTGGGCAATAACGTTACCGCGGAAATGAGTTGTGGGGGCCAACAACTCCGCCATTGAGCGCTACCTGGTGTTAAAAAAAGGAAACGACAGGATGTTTCCTTTATTTTATCAAAATGGCAACCACCAGACGTGGTGTTGTGTTTTTGTGGCAAATCCGTTGGGTAAATGGGCTCATTACCTCAACAATATGACCTTTACCCCCTGACTTCCTCCTCCTATTTCTTCGGCTTGTTCTTTTACATGATATTCTAAGAAACATGGGAATCTAAGAAGTTTACATTCCGTGACGAGAAACGTGAAATACCACATGTGTATTTGGCGGGGTGGGGGAGGAGAAGGGGAGGTTGAACAAAGTGTAACCAACCGGAAAAATCTGTAACTACCAACAACAATAATGGCTGCCTTCCATATTTTCTCATCTCATAAACATTTACCTGGTCCATATCTACACGGCGGACCTCTTCTGTTACCCTCTCACGCCCTCTTCCTAACCAGCAACTCATTCCCGTAGTCAATTACACCAACAACTTCCAGGTTCATCCACTCAATGACTATACATACACACATACTCACCTCCCAGTTGGTAAAACAAGCCCTTATGCCACTCATCTGGATGGTATTGGGGTCAAGCGGCGACTGTGTCCAGATAATTCACGGATCCTCTCACTGCGTCTATGACACTCCTCCCTCCTTTTTTTGCCACAAATGTGTATAATAAATCTGAAGATCAGTTTCCTCTCACCTGCAAAAAACAGCAAAAGGTAACCTATCAACAGGACGATAACTGTTTCATCATCGTTCCTAACCCTTTTCCTTCTATAGCAGGGTCGAGTATCCATTTTCCCAAATGGTACCAAGAACAAAGCAACTCCTAACCCTTTTCTCACCTATAGCAGGGTCGGGTACCCATCTTGTCCCTCTGAATGGACATAGGGCGAAATATTGGTCATAATTTTTCTGCAGCCGGTTGCCGGCCAAAACTGCACCCCTACGCTTATTTATTGTCGGTCTACTGTTTGTTGGGGAATGCTACCGACGCCAGGGGGCGAGCTCCTACACCTGGAAATTTTGCCTCATCTACCCGTTGCATAGTAGAGAGGGTTCTTTTACGTGCAAGTGCCATCGTACACCCACACGGGACCTCCGTTTTACTTCTCATCCGAAAGAAGGCACACTCGAGGCTTCTCTCTCGCTCGAAAGAAGCCGACCCACCTCGGTCCAGTATCGAACCTAGAACTACTGACGCAGTTGCTGAGCGTGCTAACCACTATGCCACCGCGGCGGGTCAAATGGTACCATGAACACACAGGCGAAAGTCCGATCTCACCGGCTAGGCATAGCTTTATTGTAGGGACAATTTCTCTCATTGACACCCATTTGGGACGACCTCCTTTACTTATAAATATGGCCAATCTACACCTTTGGGTAGAAGGGGGTCTTTTTCTGGCAGAGGTGACAACCTGCACACGGATTTATTTCCCAGTTTCCCATCCGGGACAAAATGCGTATTTGGGAAGATTCGAACCTATCTCGGACTACCGTGTCAAGTACGCAAGCCATTAAAATGCCGGTCAGACAATCTAACCTGGTAAACGCTACTTAACTGGTTACACGGCTGGATCAGAAGATTCGAACCTGAATCCATCAACTTGTTAGTACAATACACTAACTACCGAGTGATAATAGTACAGAGTGAACAAGAAGTTGAGTCATTTGAGAACATCTCCTGCAGAGTAATGGCGGCGGTGCTACAATATGGATGCCAAGGCCACCCATTCAATTATGGTTGGATGACCTGCACGCTGCCCACGACATCAATTAAAAATAGAGGGAAAGAGTTAGAGAGATATGAAATTGGGGTAATAATTTCCTGTCGTGCCTAATTAAGTCATTCTATCATGAATGTCCAGTCAGACGCATAGCCGCCATGTTGTTCCATCAAGCAAAAGAGAATGCAACGTCAGCAGTGGTCATACACTCACATCAATCCGCTAGTGTCCATTCAACGGTGAACGAAACAGAAGCGACCCAAATCGAACCTAGTGGACAACAACATACCATTAAAAAATATCCTGTTTAACTTTAGCCCTTTTTCAATTTCTCCTTCTGTTTTCAAGTTCCTTCCTGTTTCTATGACTGAACCTCTCAACTTCCTTTTCCTCTGCGTTGAACCCTTCATTGTCGCCATCGCCTGTTCCGATTGAGAACAAAGGGTTTATTCATATAACACGTCATCCACAATATTATATTTTCGGGATGATAAAAACT
>JAAFCE010009126.1:5489178-5515140 GCA_013389805.1 Trigoniulus corallinus
AAGGAGTAACAGAAGAAACGCATCCCTTTTTGACATCACGATTGACCCTTTGTGAACCATGGGCTCAATAGTCTAATCATCCCACCAGTTCAGTAGCTCGGAGGTAGCAACAAGACCAGCTTTAAAGCAAGCGGCGAGTTGCGTTGGACACACCAGTTCTCGTCTGATCACTGAAGTTAAGCAACGCAAGCCCAGTTAGTACTGACATGGGTGGTCGCTTGGGAAAGCTGGGTACTGCTAATACCCAATAATCGTCGCATTAGTGTAGTGTCTGTGCAGTATATGCATTAGAACTATGCAGTGGACGGGTCTCTAATGACCTCGTAGTTGACGGGACCTTAAACTCCAGCAAACAAACAAACCAGCTTTAAGGGATCGATCCTACCTTATTTCGGTAGTTCCTTTATTTTTGGGGATGGACGAAGAGGAAGATAGCAGATGTGACTCATAGAATCAATGGAGGGCGGCTGAAATGGAGACAAGCCAGTGGCGTCCTGTGCGATAGGAGGGTCCCAATCAAGTTGAAAGGGAAGTTCTACAGGACAGTGGTTAGGCCAGCTATGCTCTATGGATCAGAGTGCTGGGCAGTGAGAAAGAGCCACGTAAAAAGAATGCAAGTAGCCGAGATGCGAATGCTGCGATACATGAGTGGCGTGTCGAGAGCTGATAGAATTAGGAATGCGTATATTAGAGGTAGTCTGGGGGTGGTGGACATCGCCGAAAAAACGAGGGAGAATAGGCTGAGGTGGCATGGCCACGTCATGAGAAGAGGGGAAGAGGAGCTAGTTAGGTGTATCCCAGGAATGCAGGTGGTCGGTAGCACCTGGGGTAGGGCGAGACCAAAGCAGACGTGGGAACAGGTGGGACATGGTGGGAAATCGACGGGAGTGGAGGGCTAGAACCCGCAGACCCGACTCTGCCACAGGTGGGATAAGGGTGTGATGATGGACGAAGAAGCAGATAGAAATAAGGAACCGGAAGTTCATATTCCATCATGCAGCGACTCATATTTAGAATCAAAGATGCCTCCGGCAACTCTAAATATGTTCACCAATGAATTTTTTGGAACAAGTCACACCCGTCCTGAATGTGGTCAAGAGTGGACATGGGGACCACAGAATGATGACAAACCAATCTGATAATACAATTAAATGCAATCAGACTGATAAAGTTCTAAAAGATAGACTCCATGATTCTTAAATGGGACAGAGAGATGACGGTAGTCTACATACGTGAATTCCCCACCCCTCCATCTCTCCCCGATCAAAAACAAAAAAAAAATTATTATAAGGCCCTTTGTTCCCCTTCCCCCTACAAGTGTAAACTTTTCGAAATCCATTTCAGAAAATCCCTGCTTTAAAAATTCTGTTTGCCCACTGCTTAACTATATGGTAACCCCAACCATAAAACTACGGTATTTAGCAAAGGTTCCTCCCAAGAGGAAGTCCACTAGTTTCGAGTATCAGGGCGACGCCCAAAAACACACGCTTTACCAGGTTACAAGGTGGTCGGCTATCATTTAAAAATAAGTCCATCCCCCTGCAAAAACAAAATCTCCTTCAACAAGTACTGCAGCAGTCAGTTTATCTGGGCTAAAACGATCATTAGTACCGCATGCCAACAGATGACGCCTAGAGACCTCCATGGTAGCTCTTCTGGAGGGCAAACAAAAACCAAGTGTTGATGTCTGTCTGCTGTCCCAAATGCGAACTTTCATAAAGAGCGCTTCACTCCTCTAAATACTATCATCACTAATCCTTTTGTCGCTTATGTCGGAGTAGGGTACTCATTTGCCCCATTGGTAACAAGTACACACCCATAGGACATATTCTTGAAAAGTATGTTAGCGTAGCAGCCTCCCACCGATTTAATATTCCAACCCCAGCTTATTTAATTAACGTCGGCCTAACTTTCTCTATCGACAGCCGGGGCGGGCTGATAGAGGTGGAGAAGGTTTCCTATAGCTGGGAATTTCGCCCGCAAATCTACACGTAGGCCTATATTTCATTCCGAATATAAATAGGGGCTATTTTTACCTGCAGTGTGGTGACATAGAACACGAACCTCCGTCCGTCTGGGATAGGGGAAAAAGGCACACCGAGCTTCTCTGCTTTCCTCTTGTCCAAAGAAAAGAAGTTATCCGCCTCAGTCAGGGTCGAACCTGCAACGACGGACTCACGAATGTAAAAAGTGGGTTTGGTTTTACGCATATGGTTATTTAACATCGTCCACAGGCATTTTGTTTTACCGACGCCAGGAAGCGAACTCCTACACTTAGGAATTTTGCTCATCTACAAGTTGATATAATAATATCTCCAAATGTTGTGATGACATCATCATCTACACTCTCATATGGCAGAACCAGCTTTAGTTCTCATCTGGGATGGAAGGTGCAATTCAGGGCTTTCCTATTTCCCAAAAGACGCCACGTACATCGGCCGGGATCGAACCTACAATCCTAAACTCACGAATCAAGCAAGGTATGACATTGGCAGACAGAGAGAAGAGAGAGAGATACTAGTGGACAGAAAAGAAAAAGGAGACGAGAGGAGGGAATCTTGTAAAGGCTAAATCCCTTTAGTCCGCTTTAGGAAACCCCTTTATAGGCCTCCTCTCTGTCCGGCATGTTACAAAGGTTACATAGCCCCCACCGTGGTACCCCACAGTGGAACCGACCATTCGATTCCGAATTTCCTCCAGTAGAATATAATTCCTTAGACTTCTTGTTGTTGTTGTTTGTTGGAGTTTAAGGTCCCGTCAACTACAAGGTCATTAGAGACCCGTCCACAGCATAGTTCTAATGCATAGACTGCACAGACACTACACTAATGCGACGATTATTGGGTATTAGCAGTACCCAGCTTTCCCGAGCGACCACCCATGTCAGTACTAACTGGGCTTGCGTTGCTTAACTCCAGTGATCAGACAAGAACTGGTGTGTCCAACGCAACTCGCCGCTCCCTCCCTCCTTAGACGTCAACAGCTGACGTTGAGCCGATAAAGAAATTGAAAGATCGATACTGGTCAACTTCAATATAAGTGGCTGTTGTGGACACCCAAAAGTGGTACTTCAAGTCCCTCCACCCAGCACAGAGGAGCAACTGATGTCCACTCACATTTCAAAGATAAAACTCATAAAAACAAATAAAGAGAAGGGTGGAGGGGGGGAGGGGAGTAGATGAGATTAAAAACTGTAACTGAGCAGTGCGATATTTCTCCTTTACACCTGGGACTTACCTTTTGTTATTCTTGTAAGGGACGAGAAAAAAGAGGAGGAGGACGGTGGCGGGGTGAAAGGGGCGGGGTTAGAAAAGGCCAACGATGATGACGGTGATTAGTTGGGTCCTCCATTCTTCACACTCTAATAAATTTTAAGTGAAGAGGTGCAATAATGTCAGGTAATTCCCCTCCCCCACCTACTATAAATCACAAAGTCTTCCACACTCGGGAGGGGGGAAACGACTTTTTTTTACGTTGGCAAGATGACGACTAACTGCCATTTTTCAGGAGCAGTCGTGTTGCTTTCCCCCTTCTCCTCTCCCCAATTTAACGTTTTTTTTTTCAAAGTTAGTTTTTTTTTTTTTAAATAAACTTTCATCGAGAAACGACGTCATTTTTTTCCCTCTCTCCTAAAGTCTAAAAACAACTATTTAAAAAAGCGATGAGTTCAAACGAGTCATAAAAATAAAAGATATATTGCGAGAAGAAGGCAAGGATACAAGGTCCCAGGATAGTCCACCACAAAACATGAACTTGATCCACAAAATGGACGCACGGTTACCGTCCCAACTGGTTGCTAACAGCAGGAAGTCCAGTAGGAAATAGGTGGGGCTGTCCAATCGTGCAAACATTCCTGTCACGTACCCATGAAGCTACAGTAGATTATCTCATCTTAGCCCCCCCTATGCAATTATTAAGTTTGATGAGCTACAAAAACCGACCGAAAATTGTGTCCAGATCCCAAAAATTACAACCAGAAAAAAAAAACCACACAACAGTAGCAATCCGTGTCATTGTTCATCATCGTTATTCCCGACATTTTCCAGCCGGTTGAGGGCGGACAGGGGTACTTATTTGTTCCTCAGGCAACACAGGGACAACCTGATGAATGATAAAATATTTATGAATAGCCTGGTTGCCACCGACCTAATGCTGCGGTCATATGCTTGATTGACAATGCGGCACTTTTCTTCTTACACCTGAAAACTAGGCCCGGAAACAGTGGTGCAAAAGCAGCGTGCTGGACTGCTGCGTCATTGGCTCCAGGTTCGATCATGGACCGAGGCGGTTTGGCATCTTTCGGTTGCTTGTTGTTTGTTGGTGTTTTAGGGCCCTTCAACTACAAGGTCATTAGAGCCCCGTCTACAGCATAGTTCTTTTGCAGAGACTACACAGACACTACACTAATGAGACGATGTTTGGGTATTAGCAGTACCCAGTTTTCCCAAGCGGCCACCCATGTCAGTACTAGCTGGGGTTGCGTTGCTTAACTTCAGTGATCGGACGAGAACTGGTGTGTCCAACGCAATTCGCCGCTCTCGGCATCTTTCGGGCGAGAGACAGAGAGATCCCCAGTGCGCCTCCGGCGAATGAGAAGTCGAGTCATGTACGACATCATCTGCATGCAAAAGAACATTCCAAGGTGTAGCTGCACGCATAAACCCCTTTAAACACTGAGTCACATGTTTCGTACTGCGAAATTCCCAGGTGTAGGGCCTCTTCCTTGATGTCGGTGAAGGAAAGTGCCCCAAGAAATAAATATGCGAATGGCTTACAGCATTAGATCGGCAGTGGGCTGAGTAAAAATGCCAACCAATAGTTCGCTCAAGCCCTCGCGGTTCCAGTGAAAAAATGGGTACTCGATCCAGCCAAAGGCGGAAAATGGTTTGACATGATGATGACAATTGGAGCATTAAGATTCAACCCTGAAGAAATTTCGTATAACCCTGAGCAATCGAAGGATTTTACAAAGACGGGATACTATTGTACAAATGCTCCAGAGAGACAAGAACAGCGAAAAATCGCTCGATCAAAACCTCCTCTGACAAGCAGCGTGAACGGCCCGAACAAATGAGTAGGCCTACCCCATTACATTGTTGCATTTCACAAATTTCAAACATTTGCTGAACTTTTCGGGCAACTCCTGATCAATGTTCTGTGGCCTGGCGCTGTAATTATTTCGGGCAGTCGTTGCCTTGGCTTGGGCGATATTAGGGTTAAAAAAACAATTAAACTATTTTCTTTTTGCGAAGTCACAGTCTGCGGCACGGGATTTTGTGGGCTCGCACTTTTCCCACCCCTCCTGCCGGTCCAGGAATTTTGATTTCCTAAAACCAGTCAGTGGCGTGGGGCCGTGTGCGCTCGCACCCCGCGCGGGCCGGCACTGCTGACAAGGAAAAATGGTACTTAATGTGTGGCCAAATGTCATACTTACGTTTTTTGTACATTATCATCCAAGGAACCATTGGGCCGCTACTATTGGGCCAAAAAATCGAGCACTCTTAGTTGATGTCAGCGAGAACTTTAGTGTCACAAATTCCTCCACTGTGTGATAAAAAAACGGGCAAATTATTTTGAGAGAAAAAAAAACAGAGATGAAAGAGAGGTATTGAGAGAGAGGGTGGGGGAGAGAAAGGACATTCAAAAAATGTCCATCTTTTCACTTACCTCATGGCTCCCAAAAAAAAAACTTCTGGATATCTCTATTTGAGTGGTACAATCGTCAAATAAAAGATGATAAAAAAATGAAGCTTCAAGCCACCTGTGTCCAATTTCTAAATCAAACTTTATTCGATCTTGTGATCCAGGGTCCATTATTGAATTTTCTATCAGAAAACTTATTAAGAATTAATAGAGGGTGGCGAGCAAGGTGGGGGAAATCAGGGTCAAGCCTGCCACGACACTTTGCAATTGAGGGCACTGCACTTTGGAAAGCCAGCATCACGGCCACGCCCCCATCTCAACCAAGGGGCATATTTTTTATTTTAGAAAAATACCCTTTTTTTTCTCATCATC
This sequence comes from Trigoniulus corallinus, assembly GCA_013389805.1. NCBI lineage: Eukaryota > Metazoa > Arthropoda > Diplopoda > Spirobolida > Trigoniulidae > Trigoniulus > Trigoniulus corallinus. The sequence continues at coordinate 5,495,194 of JAAFCE010009126.1, forward strand.
CCAACCCTTCAGATCACTTGTTGTTGAGTTGTGGCCCACCTCCAAAACTGTCATCGTGACTCAGGACTTTATGAAATTTGTAACGCAGCTACTGCATACGTAACTTAAGTTTTTATATCTTTTTTTTTTACATTTTAGGTAAAAAAAAATACAATACATAAAATACTCTTTAAAAAAAAGACAACCAACTTAGTTTTTACTAGTAGTTAAAATTCAGGTAGTTTAGGTCTTTGAACGCCAAATAACACCAAAGCTGAGATTTTGATATACTGTACTTCCCCCCCCCCCCCCCATTTTTAATTTTTGCTAAAGCCGTTCTTGTTACAGGATGGTTTACCACATGCATCAAAATAAAAAAAAAACGTAGAAAGATTAGATCCCGAAGAAAAAGGCACCATTGTAGTGTATTCCACTAACAGGGGGGGCTTAAATTTAGTTTAGAAAATTTAAATTGCGCCTCTTCAGGTTACAAGTGTCCCGAACAGAAAGAGTTACGCGGCAGATTCTCCAATTCTTTGCTTCCATAATAATAATAATAATAACTATTCGCCACGCCTCGGTATCGAACTGACATCCACAGCCTCACGAACTAAGCGCCATAGTTAACCCACCAACAAAACAAGTATATAATGTTGGAACAGTCGACATTTACGACCAAACCTGGGAGAAGGCGATCCATCAGAACCTGGTGGACAGATCTAACACTACCATTAAGAAATTTAATCTCCTTTCGACGAACTACGGTCAGAGTTGGACTGCCCCACCGAGGGTACAGTGGGCCGTCATTAAAAAGTAAATGCCTGTTGTTTTTAATGGCTGTGGGTCTTTTTTGTAGATTTTCCCCGGGGCCTAATTTTTCGTTCAGCCCAACCCTAACTAAGCTCTTTCCTGCAGCCCCGTATTGTGCCACTTGTGTCCCGAGGAGTACAGCAACAATGCATGGACACCTAACCCAGATACGACGATGAGGGACAGTGGTGCATTCTCTTGCTTGACCAAATCAGTTCGTAGTAATATTTACAGTACCTTACTCCACATTGGTTCCCTTTTGACTGCTGCCTTGTTCCACGTGTTACAAGCTTTGATCTGCAGCTTCTCCTTTGAACGATCCTAGGGCCCTCCATTGCACCACTATTGGGCTATATGACCCTCGGCTGAGAACCCATCACTCTAATCCTTAAACAGAAAAAAAAGTTAATGATTTTCATTTTTTTTTTCAAGAGCGTCGTGTCATTGAAAAACATGGGAGCTGTCAGTGTTAACAGCGACACCAAATGAGGGAGAGGTAGGGGACCTCCGAAAAAAAAGGAACGAGCAGGTCCCAACAAACGCAGCATCTAAACTACTTAGGGCGTAAGACAAGTAGCAAAATCATAAATCTCTCTGCCCTTCTCACTTTCTCTCTCTGTCTCAAGAACACCCTTCTTAACATCACTAGTTAAGGGGGCAGGAGTTTCTTTGCGGTTACCCGATAACAAAAGTTGACATAATGAAGCGCAGAGCGCACCCTAGGGGTAAAAGGAAAGGTAAGTAGTCTGGGTAGGAAGCAGGCGAAATGGTACAGAAGAAGGGAGGGGAGGGGGGAACAGTGGAGAAGGAGGTAGGAGCTGAGCATACAGAGGTACCGAATAAATGACAGACAAGAGCGAACGAGAGAAGAGGGCTGAGTCAGCAAAGATGCACAGGTTCTCACGCCCTGCCGGACACGAGTCATAACCTCTTTCCCACTTTTGTCTCACCTGAACATTTTTGAAGTCGACACTACACTCCATACCTCACACTCACCACCCCCGCTGCCTTCATCAAAAACGTCTTTCACCCCCATCTGCATAGCATTCTTCGAAACCCGAAGCACCGCCACCGAACTTCATTTAAAAACCATCAACTATTTTTTGGTGCTTCCTGCAATGTCCTCCTCACCTTGCAATCCACCTTTTCTTTCTCTCTCGTCCCTCTTTGAGAACTTTTTTTTTTGCTGTCTATCAACACCTTATAATATTTCGTGCAATGTTTTTCCTCATTAGGGTGCAAGTGAGGGGGTGAACATGCGGCCGGTCATGGTATCCAACAAGAGATCCACAGATGGGACATTCCACGTATGAAGAAAACACATAGTATCTATCTACTCCTATCGCTTCCGTTTTGTTTAACTATTCTGCATTTGTGCTGTTCTTTTGAGAAGGGGTACAAGACGAACAGGAGAGCAGGGTAAAGAAGAGAGGAAAAGAAAAAAAAAGGTGAAGAAGGGTAAAGGGGGGAGCTCCTGCAGGACGCATACTTATGACCTCAACAACTGAGCAGTATTATGTGCAAAACACTAAATCATTCACACGGAAGGCCTTTGAACTTTCTTGGGAAAACCGGCAAGAAAGTTGTCATCACCCACTGTCGCCACACTGACCTATCCCCATGTAGAGGGCTACTTATAGAAACTTCCTTTTTAAAAACACATTTTAATATTTGAATTTCCTCTTTGTACCCGAGGGGGCTACCCTGGTCTAGAAATTGTAACTCCAACCCAGCTTAGGTGGGACAACGATCTCATGATGAGACACAATCACTGAAATCCGTGTGGACCACTCAGGCTCTAAAAAAACCGCCGAGAACAGCGAGGGGGCTGAGGTATACACGTTATCAAAAACAAATAAGACGAAAGAAAACTGGACCAAAAAATTACGCTGATTAACTTTTCATTAGCCTCTTTAAATTAGATCACTAAACGAGTGCTGCCGAAGGGTGCTGAACTAAGAAACTATATCTTGACCACATCCAATGACTGTCTAGTTTCCCTGGTCCTTTGCAAACGCTATTACGGCTTAAACCGGTCAGGAACAGGTAGACTACTCCACCAGCTGGCTACTGAAGCGGTAACTTTAAAGAGATGGCCCATTGCTTGAACTCGGATAATAAATGAACAAACACATGTTGTATGGGACATCCGAAGAGGTCAGTGACCGAATTCCAATAACGGTCCAACAGACACAAATCTGATTATTATCAATTGGCTTAGAGGTTAGCGTACTTAATTCACGGTTGCAAATTCGGTCCTGGCCGAATTTGTTGGTGTTTTAGGGCCCGTCGCATTAGTGTAGTGCCTACGCAGTTTCTGTATTACAACTACGCGGTGGATGGGGCCCTAATGACCTTGTAGCTCAAGGGCCCTAAAACACCAACGAAACAAACAGATGCACAGTAAAAGAACCCCTTCTATATGCAACGTTTAGGCCGGAAAAAATTCTAGGCCTAGGAGCTCGCCCCTCCCTGGAAGGAGTGCAAAAAGCAACTCCAAACCCTTTTCTCGCCTATGGCAGGGTCAGGTACTCATGTTGTCCCTTTGAATGGATATAGGGCGATATATTAGCCATAGTTTTTTCTGCAGCCGGTTGCCGGCCAAAGCTGCACCCCTACGCTTATTTATCGTCGGTCTAGTGTACGTTGGAGAATGCTACCGACGCCAGGGGGCGAGCTCCTACACCTGGAAATTTTACCTCACCTACCCGTTGCAAAGTGGAGAGGGTACTTTTACGTGCAAGTGCCATCGTACACCCACACGGGACTTCGGTTTCACTTCTCATCCGAAGGAAGGCACACTCGCGGCCTCTCTCTAGCTCTCGCCCGAAAGAAGCCGACCCACCTCGGTCCAGTAGCGAACCTAGAACTACTGACGCAGTAGCCGAGCGTCCTAACTACTACGCCACCGCGGCGGGTCATCCCTGGAGGGAGTGATGAAGATGAATTGAAAATTATTATGCTGCCTATGAAAAAATACCACGGGCCAGATCGGAAACTTGTGGTCATCCCGTTAGAATAAAATAAATTGCAGGAGAGTCCCCAGCCTACTTCAACTTATCTACTGCGATGTTACACGTAGTTAGTTGGTACCATCCAAGCGAGAAATGTCCCAGTGTCCCGCCAGGTCGGTCATTTCAACACTGAACGAACACAAACCGGGTTTTCTGTTGGCGATCACAAACTGGCCCCCATCTCTAGTAAAATGAAAGGAAGAGAAACGTCTATAACGGAGATGAGTGACGGGGTGTCGGTCGGGGGGAGGAGAGGGCGAGTGAAAGGATGGTGAACAGGGCGTGTCCTATCTCATACACCTGACAAGAAACCAACAACCAGAGACTTTTTTTTTTAAGCTTCCTGTCCCAAATTGACGAAGCCTGTATAATTTTCGACCTAACACCTGGAGTGTTTTGCGCAAGCCATATGAAACAACGATTGCATCCTCTTTTATTATTTTCTGGCACGATTCGTGGAGGTTTCATACAAAAAAAAAAAATAAAGAGTTACCTGCTCCTTCCTCCTCCCCTTCCACTTTGCCCTAAAACCCTCGCCACCATTTTTCATACATATCAAAAATTTATGTGCTATGTTGCATGAAATACATCGAAATTGTTATGAAATTACATCTTCGAATAAAAACAAAAAAAAAAAATACTCTTATTTCTTACAAATACCTATACGGAAGTGCGGAGCTGAGGTCCGGCACAAAATACCATTTAGCCAAATGAATATAATTTTCCTCATCTTTAATAAAGACGTGCGAAAAGTTCCGAGACACGAACACATGAAGAGCCAACACTCCTCAAACCTTTTGCCAAAAAAAATGTAGGTGGAGACTGAGGCTAAGGGAGTAGGGAGCCAAGGAAAGACGGGGGAAGATAATAAAATGAGAAAAGAAAGGGGTTTTATATAAAAAAAGACCCTCTTTTAGTTGTCTAGTACGATGCAGAGCAAATACTGGCGTAGAAATAAAAGCCTTAATGTACTGCCACCACCAGGTGGCGCTATTCAGCACTATTCAATTATCATTAAAATTTTATATAAAAAAACATTTTTTTTATCTTTATATATATATAAAAAATAAAAACCACTAATCACTCTACTATAGAAACAAGTGAGACAAAGGTTAAGTGATTACAACATGTCGTGTTCTAGAAAAGTGCCACATTTCGCATAAATTTATCATTATTTCAGGTTAACAACTACTACTACTACTATTACCAAAAAAAAAGGAGCAAATATGGCATATCTCACCAGCCTCCTTCACAGCCCTGTCGCCCAACCCAACAGGCACTATCCCACTTAAGAAACGCCTTCTACCAACCAAGTAGCTAGCACCCACAGGGTGGAGAGCAAGGACAGAGAGAGAGGGAGAGAGAGAGAGAAAATAAATTAACTTGCTCGTTCGTCCCAAATCGGGATTCTAAGCATATTAAAGAACATTAATGTATCGACCTCTGACCTGTTGATGATACACGCCCACCGAAAAGCGGACCAAAAAATACCCCCCAAACATAGTTGAACACCGCGGCCGTCGGTGGTAACAAATGTGTAGAGAGTGTCTCGGATTTTGTTTGGTGTTTTGAAAGAGCCGAGTTCAGCTCCTCCCAGCTGGAGAATTCCGTTGGGAATGGGGCAACCAAAGTTGTTCTCCTTTTGCTCTTTCAGTGCTACATTCTTGATTCGTTCAGTTTGTTTGTTTGTTGGTGTTTTAGGGCCCTTCAACTACAAGGTCATTAGAGCCCCGTCCGCAGAATACTTCTTATGCAGAGACTGCACAGACACTACACAAATGCGACGATTTTTGGGTATTAGCAGTACCCAGTTTTCCCAAGAGGCCACCCATGTCAGCACTTGCTGGGGTTGTGTTGCTTAACTTCAGTGATCAGATTAGAACTGGTGTGTCCATCACAATTCGCCGCTCCCGATTCTTTCAGGTTCGATCCTGACGGAGGGGATGATTCCCTTTTTGTTGTTGTTGTTTGTTGGAGTTTAAGGTCCCGTCAACTACGAGGTCATTAGAGACCCGTCCACTTATAGTTCTAATGCATAGACTGCACAGACACTACACTAATGCGACGATTATTGGGTATTAGCAGTACCCAGCTTTCCCGAGCGACCACCCATGTCAGTACTAACTGGGCTTGCGTTGCTTAACTTCAGTGATCACACGAGAACTGGTGTGTCCAACGCAACTCGCCGCTCCCGATTCTTTCAGGTTCGATCCTGACCGAGGGGATGATTCCCTGAGAGAGAAGGGGAGGGGATGTAGAGATTGGAGAGAAGGAGAGGGAGAGAGAGAGCGAGAGCAGGGGGCAGTTCGTACGATACCACCACTGCCTGTAAAAGAACCCTTTCAAAATGGAGACTTAAAATACACGCGTCGGTCAACAAACATTTCAAGTGTAAGAGCTCGCCCCCCGCCCCTGGCATTGGTAAATTACTCCTTCAGCAGTAAAGAGGCTGCCGTTAAATATTCAAACAAGACCAAACCACCTTCCCTTCCATCTCATTGGCGCCTTGAAGGACGTTAATGAGATGTATTGCCCCGTTTCTACAATGCGAAAATGGCGACGGAGGTCACAAGAATACCAAAATCGGCCATGCGAGGACGGTAGGCCCTTTACTAAACCACTCCGAAAGAGCATTATATTAATGAAGAAGAATACAGCGACTCATTTCTAGACTGAGTATACAAAACCAACAGACCCTAGAGTGATTCACCCTGATGACCATTCCTCCTTTTAATTCAGACTATTTGCGTGTCCATCACGACACCTTCACCATCCGGTTACTGGTAACATATTCTAAGCAGTAGAGGGTGTCCATCACCATCCTTCCCCCCTCCCTCTCCACCTAAAACAACACCTCCTCCATCATTCACACAGCACCATCCTAACAGTTGGAAGAGGAGGAGGAGGAGGAGGAAGAAGAAGACGGGACGTGAAAGACGTGTCGTTGCCAACATGGCACCTAGCGGAGATAATCACCATAATTGAGTTTCATGTTTGGTTGAGTTCACACGCCACCAAAAAAGTGGGTTTGCTTTGCCTCCGTCCCTCACTTCGTGTTCTGTGGTTATCACACAATTTCCATCCCCCCCCTCCCTCACATATAACTCCTGCGTCGGCCCCCTTTACCTTAAGTTTTATTTGGTTCTCCTTAACATTCTCTATCCTCACATTACTCTCTTATTTCCCAAGCACCTACCCAGGGGGTAGGTACAGCAACAAGAAATGGAGACAGACACAAGAAAGGAGGGGACCCCCTCCTCCTCAATCGTCCTAAGAGATCTACAGTCAACAACGCTTTAATCATAATAATAACAGCAGTACAATCCGGTCTGAAATCTTCCAATGAAACTCCTAAAATAAAAGAGGACAGGACGGGATGGAGCCATCACAAGTAGCACAGGGAGAAAGAAGACCAACGACTTCACAGAAAGCGATGGTCTCAATTGTCCGACAAACGATCGTCTCTCGTCTGAACAGACGAAAATTTACCAGCCGAGGTGACCATTTCCAGCCGCGAGGTTGCCTTATAACAACAACGCCAAAGAAATCTGCAGAAAACCGGCACATTAATGACCAGCACATCGGTAATCAACAGGGCCACGAATGAGTAGTTTTTCAAGGGGCGCGTGATGTCTAACTGATGCCTTACCTTTCAGGAGGAGGAAAAAAAAAACAAAAAAGAAAAAAAAAAATAACCTCCCTCTAATTAACCCACGCTGCACCCTCTGCGAACAAACACTCCTGTTCATTTAAAAATTTCAGAGAGAGAGGAAAAAAAATATGTGCAACCTAGTTATCTAATCAAATATTGATCGAAATAAGTCAAGTTTTTGTCGAAACCCATATCGGAAGTACATAGACCTTCCCCAACAATGAAACACGAAATCTTACACAAACACATTATCTAGGACTTCTAGACCCTAACTGACATTAAATTGGGTTCATGTGCAAACAAACTATTCGGTATTTGACACGGGGTCATTATGAGAGATCAGGCGTCGTGACAATTCCAATACAAGGTTGTCCAAACAGATAGATTTCTGTCAGACATGATGACCTAAGACAATGTTATTTTTCATTACAGCACACGCCTTAAGGGCAGGCTCAATGATCCACATCACTAACAGATATTCAGTTTCCAAAAATAAACTTCATCACCTCATCGACATCGGAGAATGCTCCCGTGAAATACTTGTGGTTTTATTCGTCAGGAATACACTGATACTTGATCCCTGCAAGGTGAAATAAGGGGTTGGACTTCTGTCTGGCGCACAGGCGTCAATTCCCTACCTATGGAGATAAGTTAATAAACAGCACCATTGTAATACAGTCGGACCTCGCTAAGGCCGCTCGCACACACAGCCACTTGTGGCGGCTGCTAGTGGAGACCACACGTCGTGGACTGCGTTTCTAATTGGAATCAAATAGGCTCAGCGCAGACACGGCGTCAGTCGCCGTATCTCGCTACTTGTCGCCAGTAGCGGCGTTTTTCCTATTACCGCAAGCACGAGATCTCGTTGCTGCCGCCTGTGGCAGCCACTGGTGGCCGTGTACAGCGACTAATGATCGCCACTAGTGGCTGCTGCAAGTGGCTGTGTGTGCAACCGGCCTAAGTCGACCTTCCCTAGGTCGAAAACCTCCCTTTGTCAAATTACTCGTTTGTCCCAGTCTGTATTCCCGTAAGGCCAATGTACAGTACGCTGTTTTCCCTAACTCTAAAACTTCGTTTTTTTTTGGGGGGGGGGGAACCCTTTTGGAACCTCCTTTGGCCATTGAATTACGGGGAATCGTAACATCCTCAAAGCAACTCCTAACCATTTTCCCGCCTATGGCAGGGTCGGGTACCCATCTTGTTCCTCTGAATAGACACAAGGGTGATATACTGGATAGTGTTTTTCCGCAGCTTGTTGCCGACCAAGGCTGGAACCCCTAGCCTTATTTATCGTCGGTCTATTGTTCGTCGGGGCATTCCGCCGACCCAGGGGGCGAGTTCCTACACCTGGAAATTTTTGCCTAATCTACCCGTTGCGTAATACAGTTCTTTTACGTGCAAATATGCCATCGTACACTACACGGAACCTCGACTTCTCATTCGATTTGTTCTGTTTGATTCGTTTGTGGGTTGGGGTGTAAGCCAGGCAGCCATAACAGGTCAACCCCTTAGGAGGCTGCCCGCGGGAGATCAGGAGGTAGGTGAAAGGACGAGGAAGAGGGTTAATTTGCAGCACCCAACGTTCTTTACCAACCACCCAAGTTGGTATTGACGTGGGTGTGCGTTGCTTAACTTCAGTGATCTAACGGGAACTGGTGTGTCCAACGCAACTTGGCCGCACAAGGAAGGCGCACTCGGGGTTTTTCTCTTCCCCGAAAAAACCCAACGGACCTCGGACCAGTGTCGAACCTTGAAACACTGATGTAGTTACGGAACACGCTACCCACCGTGCCACCAAGGAGAGTGGAATCGTAATATCATCATCATACCCTTATCCAGCCTGTGACAGGGTCGGGTTTGCCGGTTCTAGCCCTCCACCACCTGCATTCCTGTAATGGACCTAACGAGCTCCTCCTCCCCTCTTCTCATTACGTGTCTGTACCACCTCAATCTACTCCCACTCACTTTTTCTGCGATGCCCCCACCCCAAGGCTACCTCTAATATATAGGCTATACTCATTCCTAATTCTATTAGTTCTTGTCACCCCACTCATATACCGCAGCATTCGCATCTCGGCTACTTGCATTCTATTGACGTAGCTCTTCCTCACTGCCCAACACGGATTCATATAGCATAGCTGACCTAACTACTCCCCTGTAAAACTTCACTTTTAACGTGATTGGGACCCTCCTCTCACACAGGACTCCTCTTACCTGTCTCCGCTTCAACCACTCCCTATTGATTCTATGGGTCACATCAGAGTCTAGCTCCCCATTGCTTTGGGACGTTGATCCTAAGTACTTTACCTCTTGCACCTTCTTCACCAGTTCGCCCTTAGAGAGTACGTCACCTTTATTTTCCTGTCCTTCCCAATTGAAAGCTAAATACTCTGTCTGCTGCGTGTTTATCTTTAGCCCTCCCTTTTCTATCGCTCCTCTAATATCGCTTGTTTTCTGGAGTCACTAAGTTTTCCAATATTATCAGCAAATAACAGGCACTGGGGGGGCATTCTCCTACTCCCGTCAGCAGCTCGTCCACAACCAGAATGGACAGGTGTGGACCTAGTTCTGAATCTTAGTGCACCTCAACCTTCACTGGGAAGCCTACAGTGTTTCCCCAAGATTCATGGAAAGATTCTTGTCTTTTACAAGTTCCATTCTGTCTTCGGCAACGAAATGTTTAGTCAGCTTGAAATTGAAGAGCATCGACAATCTCAATCAATAATGAAATAACATGAGCGATTTTCGTTCTTCATCGACAGAAAACGAGATGCGAAGAGCTGCGAGCCTGCTACGATAAAACGAGGGATCAGCATAGAGAGTGAAAACTTGCCTTATCGTGAATAAGGCATCAGAAGCAAAATACCAATAAACAGGTTAATTGTTCGTGTAACAAGTGTACTTATTGTATTATAAATACACATAATTTCTCTTTCTTTTGAGCATAAAAGACAAAAAGCTATTTCCTGAATGTTAATCCTACATACGTACGGGATAGTAAGTTACCTCCTTTACGCTATATATCATGTGACGGAATCGTTTCCAAAACAAAAATGCAACTTGGGACGGAAGTGTACGCCTGTATGTTGTAGTCTCCTATAGTTATTCACTCATCCTCTTAACAATTAAGGATTGATAACGTATTCATAAATGGTGGGGATACCATTCAGAGGAAAAGAAATATAGTAGTAATAGTAAAGAAAAACAAAGACAAAATTGTTTCAGTGTTGATCCCCAAAACGGTAGTGGTGTCTCTCAACACAAACGAACCTAACGATTCAGCTCAATACGCCTTCAATATCCGTGGATGATAAAGAGATATACTAATCCTTGGACGTACTGCTGATATACTGAACTTTGCATAAATAATACATACAGTACATAAAGATGGTCAGATTAAGGAGTTACGACCTCCGTAATGGAGCCATTTGCCTTATCGAGTTTAAAGTATGGTCTCGAAATCCGGTTAACATACTGTACAGTAGTAGGTAGGTTCTTGAACCTTTGTGTATTTTGCAGTTCTTGACTTTCAACTCAAAAGTTGAGAGACAGACTAAGTGGAAAGAAAAAAAACATCATATGAATTTTCTAATCATGCAAAAACAGATATCTCTTGTAGGAGGTTGTTTACTGAGGGTGCAATTCTCGGCCCCAATTCTCAACATTGTGCACCTCTTTACCTGTTAATACTTCAAGAAAAGATATGTCAATTTAAACTCCAAGATCTAATATCATGAAAACTTACCGTTAAATTAAGAAATTCAAAGCGAATGGATACACTTATAATAATTATACCTGCTGCATTCAATTTCCATTTCCATACATAATTAGAATTTAAACATGGCGGCAAAAAAATTCGAAAACATCCGCGAGTTTGCTCATTACTCGAAAGGATGCTTTCAAGGATGGATAACATGAAAGCTCGGCACCAGTCATGAAACCAGAGTTAAACGCGCGTGCGCACAACTCGACAGTATGTCGTCACAGGAATACTTCCTAAACTACAGACTGGACGACTACCAAAAAAGCGTTTCCCCATCCATTTTGCCATCTTACCACCGTCAAGCTTGCGTCGGACAAGAAAGTGACATTAATTAGCAACTGGTTAATTAATTATAAATGTCAGTAAAATACTTGTCTTGAAGACTAAATGCTACAGAAACAGGCCTTGAATAAATAGCATTTCGAAAACCGGTAAAAAAAAAAAAGAAAACGTATTTAAATTGGGCAACGAGTGACACCTCTATCGGAGTATAAAAGGGTTAAAAGCCGTTATCACCTCACCCAACACCTTCTAGCAAAAATAAAGATATCAGCGATATTTCTAAAATTATGTAAGAAAATGGTGACACATACACAATGAAACAGAATACACTGTATCGACAGATGAACCTTTTTTTTTTTTGGAAATGCGCCGATTAATTAGGCCTTGACATTAATCCTTCCACACAGGAACTACCTCTTGACCCAGAGCAATTCAAAACCCCGGAACACTCAACAATCTGCCATTTGTCAAGTAAAGCCCCTTATTTCACTTCCCGCGTGTGGTGGCTGCTGCATCCTTCTGGCATTTTTCAAGTCAAAAAACGTATCTTCTTCCTTCTCAAACTGCCCTTTGATCTCATAACAGAATTAACATTATCAGGATTATATTCGCACTAGCACTACTAGATGTCGCTGTTATCTTCGTGCTGTGGTCATTGTGTAGACCAGGGATGTCCAATACCCTACCCACAGGCCACAGGGAGCGGCAAATTGCGTTGGACACACTGATCACTGAAGTTAAACAACGCAACCCCAGTTAGCTACTAACATGGGTGGCGGCTTGGGAAAACTGGGTACTGCTAGCAGTGGCGTCGCTAGGGTTGGCGTCACCCGGTGCGGTGACACCCCCCCCCCTCTCCCGAAAAAAGCCGCATCTTCTGCTTTGGTGTCACCCCATTTCTCATGGTGCGAGTGATGTCACCCGGTACGGTCCGCACCCCCGCCCCCTAGTGACGCCACTGACCGCTAGTATCCAAAAATCGTCGCATTAGTGTAGTGTCTGTGCAGTCTCTACTTCAGAACTACACAGTGGATGGGGCTCTAATGACCTTGTAGCTGAAGGGCCCTAAAACACAAACAACAACAACACGGGCCGATGTAAAATTTTAATCAGTTATTCTGAATATAACTAAAACCATATTTTGCTTTTGCTGGCCGAAATCACTTGGGAGACCTGTTTTGTCTGCGGCCCGCAAACATTCTTTTAAGCTGAATTTAGAGGCCCGTGTTCAATCCCTGATGTAGCTCGAGTTAGGAGACGTATAAACACCATTCGTTGGTCATTTAATGACGACCCCTCCACTTTTAAAGTCAACTTGCCGGATCACTCGACAGAAGGCGCATTTGGGGCTTCTCTCGCTCGCCCACCCGGTAAACAAGACATTTGCGTTGGACAGGATCGAACCTGCAGCCACGGACACGCGAGTCAAACACGCTACCTCCGCGCCGGATTCTCAGGGATAGTTGATTGGGATGATTTGATCATTTAACAAGGGGAGAGATCCTACACTTGAGACTTTGGTTACCATGTAGAAAGGACTAGTTTATATGATGTTACCCTATCTGCTTCTGGAGCTAACTCATCGCCTCCAAGGAGGGGGTGCAAAAAAAGGGTTCTTTAACATTGCAATGGTGATATTGTATACATCTCCACGGGATAGGACATTGGCATTTCCATTCGGGACGGAAAGAGTACCGGTACTTGGATTTTCTCTCTCGGGTGCGAGCCGTCACCATTCTCGTATCAGTTCGGTAGCTCAACAGGTAGCGTGTATAGTTGTCAACTTCATGATCGCAAGTTCAATTCCAGGCCGGTCGGCCTGGGAGCCTACTGACTTCAGGGAGAGAGGGAGGCGCACTTCTGTCCCGAGACGAGAGTACTTTATACATCGTGACGATGGGCGGCGCGTGGGATGCTTGCCATTCCACTGCTCCTGGTGTCAGTAAATGGTCCCATAAGTAGAAAAGACCCACGATAAGTAACCCAAGTTAACAGAGAGAAGGTTTTTTGCACTCAACCTGATCCTAGTGTCGATGTGTGTAGAGGGTCAAATGTGATAGGCAATGAAATATTGGTCATGAGATAAACAAGTAAAAAGAAAAAAACAGGTGCAGGTGGCGGGTAGAGGAATAGAAGGGGTGAGCAGTAAAATTTTTTTGCTCCTCTCTCTTTCCCTTGAAGTCTTAGTAATATGTCCTATGATAGTACAAACTCATCAACTAGTAAATTCTTCAGGGGTGGTGGTGCTGGTGTAGAGTTTCAGTTTTGACCAATAAAAAGATAGCCCATAAAAGCCCAACAAATATTTTTTTTTTTTGGTCCACACGGTAAAAAATCATCAAAAAGGCCCTGAACGACACCTCTAACGTCTATAAACACTTCCAAAATATTACAAAGGACCTTTATACAAAGAGGAAGAGAGAGGGACAGAGGAAAAGTCCGTCCTTGATTACTTTCAACGTGGTGTTTTATCTGACCAATAGTGCACAGGACGGACAGAAATCCTTGACCCTTTTTTTGGCGTCAAGACCAATGCATGATATTCAAATTACAGTCTGACACGCGCAGGGTCACTAAAATGGGACATGGGCCTGCAACTCATAAATATTCAACGATTAGCAAGATAGGGGTGGAGATGGTCAACGAAGGACAGCTGGTGGAGGTAGGGTGGGAAGGGTTGAGTACATTCCGAGGGTCATACATCGCTTCTCAGTTACATTGCACCAATGCCATCTCTCCGTCCCATACTTCAGTTGGTAACGCGCTCGATTACTGACATTACGATAGCAGATTCAATTCTAGAAGTGTAGTGGGTTGGTTTGGGAGGCGGTCCCACAAATGTGTCCAACCGCGAGGGGTGTGTATATTAAGGTTCTGCTAATTTAACATCAACCTATCTACTTCGGAGAGGGGTAATTTAACGACGCTAGGAGTAAACAGGACGACACTACCTGCACCTGAGATTGTTGCGGATCTGCACATACTGTATGTCTTCGTGCAGAAAGGGTCCTTTTCCAAGCAGTGACGAGATACAAAGGACGGAGGCGGGAAAACGCAGGGGCTCTAATGACCTTGTAGTTGAAGGGCCCTAAAACACCAACAAACCAAAGGGGAAAACGCACTTGAATGTCACACTCTCTTGCTCGAAATAATCCATCAACCCCTGCCAGGAACGAACCTGTAACACCAGCAGTCACCAAAGTGGGCTTTTCTACGTGGAGTACATTTCACATACTGGGAGTGACCTAATTCCCAGGTGTTGGAGATCGCACCATCACAGGTAGATCCTTATTGAAGGACCGTGCAGGAAGTCAGTCATCTTAGTGCAGAGGATAAGAGGGTATTGTTTGTTTGTTTGTTGATGTTTTAGGGCCCTTCAACTACAAGGTCATTAGAGCCCCGACCACAGTGTGGTTCGTATGCAGAGACTGCGCAGACACTACACAAATGCGACGATTTTTGGGTATTAGCAGTACCCAGTTTTCTCAAGCGGCCACCCATGTCAGTACTAGCTGGGGTTGTGTTGCTTAACTTCAGTGATCAGACGAGAACTGGTGTGTCCAACACAATTCGCCGCTCTCCGATAAGAGGGGAGCAATTTACACACCATTTAGGGTAGTGGTCTGACTACTCATCCCATAAAAGGGGCAAAGTAGTCTGCAGATTTCTATCTGATTTCAAGATTGGAAATTTCGTTAAATTGATGGTTTGCTCAGCCAGTCACAGGATCTTTACATATCTACTGATTGGGAAAAGATGGCTGCCTCGGAGAGGACCCGACAGGAGGCCACCGTACTCCAGGTCGATGGAACTCGTGGGAGAGAGGTGGTTCACGTTAATAACACTTACAGAGTACCTACTTCTGGTTCAGAAAATTGCAGTGCCCCATGTGGCGTGTGTTCATGCATAATCAATGCACCAGGACTATTTTATGGTTAAATGGGTGGGAGAGGAAGAGGGCGGTGGCGGAAGGTCGTAGTCCTAGGTGACAGGACAGTTGGTTTGCAGACCCAGTAAGAACTGCTTATCCTTTGTTGTTTGTTGGAGCTTAAAGTCCCGTCAACTACAAGGTCATTAGAGACCCGTCCACTGTATAGTTCTGATGCATATACTGCACAGACACTTCACTAATGCGACGATTATTGGGTATTAGCAGTACCCAGCTTTCCCGAGTGACCACCCATGTCAGTACTAACTGGGCTTGCGTTGCTTAACTTCAGTGATCAGACGAGAACTGGTGTGTCCAACGCAACTTGCCGCTCCCACTGCTTATCCTGCTGCAGGTTAAAGTCACCATATCATGTCGAGATCCAATTACATATTAAACCTTTCAGTATCATTTTTGTTGCTAGTACGAGTACTGGTCTCCTTCAACTCTTTGAACACTTGGAACTGTTAAAAAGAAAGGCGGGATAACGAGAGAGGAAATTTTTTTGGATAAAAGTGAACCCCTTGGGTGATGATGAGGAGAGAGACGAGGGGACAAGAGAGAGAGAGAGGAAAAAAACTCTCCCACTAGTGACCTCTGAAACCATACCACCTACCCCACTGACAGCCTTTTGCAAATCATTTGAAATGATTTAAGCCCCGATAAAAAAAAGTCCTGGTGCAACTGAAAAGGCCAAAGAGGGTAGGAAAACTAGAAAGTACACAAGAATTGTTTAAATTAAGGCCGGCATAAAGTATGCCCTCAGCTCTGACCCTAGCATAAGATGAAAGAACTGTTAAAGGCCTCTAGTCGGACAAATAGCTTCAAAAATTCAGACACCCTGGGGAATGCGAAATAGACCGACAATCCTTTCTCACTACGTTGAAAAAAGTAGAGAGGGGGGGGGCTATAATACCTCCAAAGAGTTATTCGACCTCACTCCTTCCTCCCGCCCCCCACATTTCATTAGAAAAGTGTAGCGATGTCATCCGACAGATATCTCAAATATCAAGTGCCACCTAACCACATATCAAGTTTCCTCTCCTCCCTTTCTTGCCTGTGGCAGGCAGGGCCTGGTACAAGATAATTAACAAATAGCAAGGAAGATGCTGGAAACTCACGGGCTAACTGTTGGACGATACTTTTACCTAATGTCCCTTCAACAAATTCCCCTCTATACACAGAGATATGACAGGCCCTGTTTAATACACTCCAGAACTTAGTGAAGACATTGATGGGTAGCAACTCCAAGCAACTCCTAACCCTTTTCCCACCTATGGCAGGGTCGGGTACCCATCTCGTCCCTCTAAATGGACATTGGGCGATTTTGCAGCCTGTTGCCAGCCAAAGCTGCCGAAGAGAATTGAACCTAGCTGTATCTTTCAGATTCTGGGACGATGAATTCCCAAGGCAATGGGGGGGTGGCCTCAAGATTAGAGCGAGGGGGTAAAGCGTGACAGAAGGGACCTGTGTCTGAAAAAAGTGTCGCCCAAGTTGTCCAAAGTCGTCAAGTCCAAAATCTTCTCAGCAGGTCCACAGGAGATTGGGTGGTCGAAGATAAGGGAGAAAAGTCGAGAGGAGGGAATGAGGGATAGAGAACTCTGGAAATGACCACTTGAAATATGGCCATATATATATATATATTCAAAGAAGTTACATAAGAGATCGATTTACACCAGGATGTTAATTGGCTCGATCAGTGATATTCTTCCGGAAACAAACCTTGAACTAAGTCACCGCTCCAAGGGGACAAGGTTAGTGAAATACAAATCAATGCAAATGCCACCCCATGAATATCTTTGCAATTCTGTGCAAATTACAGGGTATCTCCAAGCAGACAAACTCTTCCAATCACTTCAGTTGTCAACTGATTTGCATAGTACTGCCAATGAGTTAAAAGGGAAGGGGACTAATCTGTGAAGCTAACTTTTTGGACTTTCCCAAAAACCCCAGAAAGTTATTGGCACACTGCTGTTTTCATCAACAGGAAACATGAGTAGTAAAGACGCCTAGAAGACGCCGTTCGGAACTTCTGCATCAAATTAATGTGTTTACAAGGGGTTTTATTATAAGCTTACAAACAGCTCTCTTTGATCTCTACATCACATCGTTTGGATTGAATTTGTTGGTGTCTTTAGGACCCTTCAACTACAATGGGTCATTATATCCCCGACCACTGGGAGCGGCAAATTGCGTTGGACACACCAGTTCTCATCTGATCACTAAAGTTAAGCAACGCAACCCCAGTTAGTACTGACATGAGTGGCCGCTTTGGAAAACTGGGTACCGCTAGTATCCAAAAATCGTCACATTAGTGTAGTGTCTGTGCAGTCCCTGCATCAGAACTACATAGTGGACGGGGCTCCAATGACCTTGTAGTTGAAGGGCCCTAAAACACCAACATACAAACAACCCGACCACTGATAGTTCTAATGCAAAGTCTACACAGACATTAACAAGCGGCCAACCATGTCAGTACTAAGTGGCGCTGCGTTGCTGAACTTCAGTGATCAGACGAAAACTGGGGTTGACAAACGCAATACAGCCGCTCCCCTACACCACATCGCGACGGAAATCCTTTTTGTTGTTGTTTGGTGGTGCTTCAGGGCCCTTCAACTACAAAGGTCATTAGAGCCCCGTCCACAGCATAGTTCTTACGCAGAGACTGCACAGACACTACACTAACGCGACGATTTTGGGGTATTAGCAGTACCCAGTTTTCCCAAGCGGCCACCCATGTCAGTACTAGCTGGGGTTGCGCTGCTTAACTTCAGTGATCAGACGAGAACTGGTGTGTCCAACGCAATTCGCCGCTCGACGGAAACCCTATGAGGTGTAAGAGTTATGGGTAGAGCTTGGGAACAGTGGGTAGAAGGAGGAATTTAGATTCTTCCTTGTCCAGCTAGATCTCCATACTTCTCTCATAAAACACAGAAGGCAACTACTAACCCTTTTCTCACCTATCGCAGGGTCGAGTGCACATTTTTGTTCCTCTGGACGGAGACATGGGCGATCCGTTGGACAGTATTTTCACGCAGCTGACTGCCAACCACATTTATCGTCGGCCTACTGTTCGTTGAGACACTCCGCCGAGCTCCTACACCTAGGAATTTTGCCTCACCTACCCGTTGCATAGTAGAGAGGCTTCCCATCTAGTACCGAATCTGGAACCACTGACGGATTAGCCAAGCATGCTATCTGTACGCCTGTATCCCCATACCTCTCTCGAAGCAACTCCTAACCCTTTTCCCGTTGATGGCTAGGTCGGGTACCCCTCTTGTTTCTCTGAAAGGACACAAAGGTGATCTATTGGGCGGTGTTGTTCCGCAGCGGACTGCCGACCAAAGCTTCAACTATGTATGCGTATGTATCGTCGGTTTTCCGTTCGTTGGGATACTCCACCGACGTCGGGGGAGCGGCGTCTTGCGTTGGACACACCAGTTAAGCAGCGCAACCCCAGCTAGTACTGACATGGGTGGCCGCTTGGGAAAACTGGCTACTGCTAATACGCAACAATCGTCGCATTAGTGTCGTGTCTGTGCCGTCTTTGCATTAGAACTACGCAGTGGGCGGGGCTCTAATGACCTTTGTAATTGAAGGGCCCTAAAACACCAACAAACAACAACAACCGACGTCGGGGGGGGGGGGGGGGGAGCTCCTACACCTGGAAATTTTGCCTCCTCTACCCGTCGCGTAGTAGAGGGCGTTCTTTTACGTGCAGATGCCATTGTAAACTAAACGGGACCTCGATTTTACTTCTCATCCGAAGAAAGGCGCACTCTGGGCTTCTCTCTCTCTCTCGCCCGAAAGTAGTCAACTCACCTCGATCCAGTATAGAATTTGGAACCACTGATGCAGCAAATCGAGTTCGGTACCGAGGCGGGTGCAGTATCTCCATACTTCTCTTTCCAATCGCAAATCTGGGAGACGTGATTGGGGGTCAAGTGAATGCTTTCTGGGCAGCATTACCTCAGAACTGTATTTCCAGTATAGGGCCTATGTACTGTACGCTAGTCGAGTCATTGCCACGCTGTGTAAGGGACTGTGCCACCATTATGGCGGTCTTCCTAACTTAATGATCACCCTGTACGTTGGGCCACTGGGTACAGATCAATTTTCATACTTAAAATCCGTTCCTCAGAACTTACTCCTCTCCCTGCGTGTACATATCAAGTGCTATCACATTTTTGAGTGTATTTTCGTGGTGCGTGTGTGTGGCACTTCGCCCCCCCCCCCCGTGAAGTAGTGAATAACAATGCCAACGACTTAGTAATAAAGTTATAAAAATTATTAACAAATTTCAAATCGTCTCAAATGACGCCACCTGTCCAAGTCAATGTCTGTTTCTTCTCCCTCACCCCTGTGCTACTCATCCCACCAGTCTCCTTCCAAAGGAAAAATTTGGGGGAGTTGGAAACAACCGTATTAACAGGACCTTGGCTCCATCCCAGCATGCAAATAAGATAATTAAAATCAACTCATGATACCCTTTTGAACTTTGAACCATCACCAAAATGTA
>JAAFCE010009126.1:5515240-5593178 GCA_013389805.1 Trigoniulus corallinus
TGGATGAAATGCTTATTTCTTATTCGGGATAGAAAGTTAGTGAATTTGGGCCAAGCGTCCCAGACTCGAACTCGCAATCTAGGACTCACGAGCTCAAGCAAACAGTCACCGAGCTAGCAACGCAGATTTCCGGTCAGCGAGGCCAACGTTAATTAATCAAGCCTGTTGCGTGGCCGGCCCTAAAAGAAAGCGCATTTGAGACTTCTCTCCCTCTCGTTCGGTACAGAAGCCATTCACTTCGGTCAGGATCGAACTTGCACCCCCGGATTCAAGAGACAAGCACGCTACTAAAAAACAAAACTTTTTTTTTTAGAATGCGCGTCAGAAATTGAAGGCGTCACCATGACCAAAAAGAAACTGAGATTGATGACGGCGTTCAGCGCTGCATTTCACCCTGGTGTCCAGTCACACATTTCGCCCTTCCTTATAGTCCGAACCGGATTAGTGAAATCGATTTATTACAAGAGCGGATTTACGCCAAATTAAATTTCCTGAGACGCCAAACGCATCCTTCATTATCTCGAATTTTTTAATGAAAAACACCACATACACCAGCCCTCAAAATGCACCAGAGCATGTCATACACGATCCAACCTTTGCCTGTCAAGAATGGCGCGCACACCATAACGCTCCGATGGCTCTCCGGCTAATTGAATTGCGGAGGTTGTGGCGCAGGACGGATTCAATTAAGTATGCATGTCACATTCAAAAGTCCAGTGCACCTTTGGTCAAGTAAGTTACACGGCTCGGCCACTCGACATTATCCCAACTGCCAGGGCAAAA
This sequence comes from Trigoniulus corallinus, assembly GCA_013389805.1. Taxonomy (NCBI): domain Eukaryota; kingdom Metazoa; phylum Arthropoda; class Diplopoda; order Spirobolida; family Trigoniulidae; genus Trigoniulus; species Trigoniulus corallinus. The sequence goes on from JAAFCE010009126.1 coordinate 5,516,024, forward strand.
CGAACATCATCTTAACGAGAAAAAAACCAGTTTCATGGTCAACTGCTTATGGTAACCACGAACAGACGCTGAAGAGGGACGGGAGGGCAAGCCAAAATTGATACACGTATCGAATGCATTGCCTACATGACGATAGAGCATCAAGGTCTTTTCAGTATTATAATACCTCTTGACGATGAGTAGTGACCAAAGGGCGAACAGTGAGTAGGCCTAGCAGTGTCCATTTTCGGTCTCTCTTGTTACTTCTACAAACTCGTTTGGTTCGATGGCAACATCAGTTTGGTGCTTTTGGTGCGCCACAAGGGTGCAAAACGAGTCCCTTACAAATTGGGAATTTTACGCAGAGGGTAGCGCGCCCGACTACTGCGTAAGTGTTTCGAGGTGGGTCGCCGCCTGTTTTTTCGGGCGAGGTCACGAGTACGACTTCCGTCGGATGGGAGGTAAAGGCGTGGCTCCGTTTGGTGTACGATGTCAGTTGCACGTAAGAGAATCCTCGCTACTATGCAATGGGTAGATCACACAGAATTCCCAGGTGTAGGAGCTGACTGACGCCACTGACGTACCGTTATCCCGCCTGTGGCAGAATCGGGTCTGCGGGTTCTAGCCCTCCACACCCGTCTATTTCCCACCAGGTCCCTATCCACCCCACACACTGCCATGTCCTTATGGACAACCTGCTCCCAAGTCTGCTTTGGTCTCCCCCTACCCCGGGTGCTACCGAACACCTGCATTTTTGGGATACACCTAATGAGCTCCTCTTCCCATCTTCTCATGACGTGGCCATACCACCTCAGCCTATTCTCCCTCATCTTTTCGGCGATGTCCACCACCCCCAGGATACCTCTAACATACGCATTCCTAATTCTATCAGCTCTCGACATGCCACTCATGTAACGCAGTGTACGCATCTCTGCTACTTGCACTCTATTTACATGGCTCTTCCTCACTGCCCAGCACTCTGATCCATAGAGCATAGCTGGCCTAACCACTGTCCTGTAGAACTTTCAGCTTGATTGGGACCCTCCAATCGCACAGGACTACACTTGCCTGCCTCCATTTCAGCCACCACCCCACCCCCATTGATTCTATGGGTCACATCCAAGTCTATCTCCCCATTGCTTTGGAACGTTGATCCTAAGTACTTTACCTCTTGCACCTTTTTCACCAGTTCGCCCCTTGAACATACGTCACCATTATTTCCATGTTCGTCTAACATGGTTTAGTCCAGGGGTTCCCAACCTTTTTCTTAGATCGACCCCTTTTAAAAGGATGGGCTTAGTTCATAGACCCCCCCCCTTACATTTTTCTCTATAATTTGCACCTGATACAACATCCCGCCTCGATGACACAGTGGGTAGCGCACTCGGTAACTGTGCTAGTGGTTCTTGGTTCGATACTGGACCGAAGTGGGTTGGCTTCCTTTTGGGCGAAAGAGGTGCCTCAAGCGCTGTTCCTTTTGGATGAGAAGTAAAACTGAGGTCCCGAGTGGTGCACGATGGCATTTTCACGTAAAAGTACCCTCTCTATTATGCTACGGGTAGATGAGGGGAAATATTCAGGTGTAGGAGTTCGACTAAGTACCCCAATGAACCAAAAGCTAACGCTATATAAGTAATGGGATTGCTTCTGTGGTCGGCACCTGACTGGGGAAAACACTGTCCAATATATCACCCTTGTGTCTATTCAGAGGAACAAGATAGGTATCCAACCCTGCCATAGATGGGAAAAGGGTTAGGAGTTGCTTGTTGGTCCTCGAAGGAAGTAACGAACAATGCATTCTAATAAATGTTTAGATGTCGACCCCCAGTCGACCCCTTGATCATCATTGACCCCCTTTAAAATTTCATTGACCCCCAGGGGGTCGGTATAGACACCGTTGGGAAACCCTGGTTTAGTCCCTTCTCTATCTGTTCTCTGCAATCACTAGGTTCCCCAATATCGTCGGCAAATCAATGTGTTCATCCTGATTTGGTTTGTTGGTGTTTAAGGTCCCGTCAACTACAAGGTCATTAGAGACCCGTCCACTGCATAGTTCAAATGCACATACTGCACAGACACTACACTAATGCGACGATTATTGGGTATTAGCAGTACCCAGCTTTCCCGAGCAACCACCCATGTCAGTACTAACTGGGCTTGCGTTGCTTAACTTCAGTGATCAGACGAGAACTGGTGTGTCCAACGCAACTCGCCGCTCCCGTTCATCCTGAGGGACAAAAATGAGAACCCGAACCTACCATAGATAGGTAAAGCATTAGAAGTTGCTAATTGCTTTACCGCATTAGAGAGGAGGAGGAGTTTTCCAGGATCAGTTTTCCAGCGTAATGGGGAGATTGATTCTGACGTGACCCGTCGGATTAATGCAGGATGGTCGAAGTGGAGACAGGCAAGTGGGGTCCTGTGTGACCGCAGGGTCCCAATAAAGTTGAAGGGCAAAGTTTACAGAACTGTCGTTAGGCCCGCTATGCTGTATGGCTCAGAGTGTTGGGCAGTTAGGAAGAACCATGAAAGGCAAATGCAAGTGGCAGAGATGCGAATGCTGCGCTACATGTGTGGGGTGTCACGATCCGACAGAATCCGAAACAGTTATGTTAGAGGTAGCTTGGGGGTGGGGGACATTGCAGAGAAGATGAGAGAAAAGCGTTTGAGGTGGTATGGGCATGTGAGGAGGAGGGGAGAGGAGGAACTTATTAGGTCCATTATGGGACTGCAGGTAGTTGGGGGCAGTAGGGGTAGAGGACGACCAAAACGGACGTGGGAACAGGTGGTGCAAAGGGACATGGAAGCGTGTGGGGTGGAGGGGGACTTGGTGGGGGATAGACGGGAGTGGAGGATTAGAACCCGCAGACCCGACCCTGCCTCGGGCGGGAGAAGGGTGAGATGATGATGATGATGATTAGAGAGGAGGAGGAGAGAGGTGCTACTAAATATACCTAGGAATTTTGTCGATTTACAGGTACAATTTTCGCTACGTAGAAACGTCCTTTCTCACGTTTAGTAGCTTACATTTCATTCCCACTTATCCGGTTTCGGAGACCACTTGCCGTCACTCGGAAAACGACTCACAAGCCTCGGGTCAGGATCGACACTGCAAACATGAACTCGAGCGGCAATATGCTACTAAATAACCTACCGAAACGAGCAACCTATAACGTACCGCTTGAAACGACGACATTAGCACCAATAGCCGTGTCGAGGTAGTGCTTGCGTTGCACATGAAATTATTTTAACCTTGTTACTTTCTTTTAAAAAAACACAAAATTTCAAGAAGACGAAGAAAGGAAAAAAAAAGGATTGAAGCGAAATTTTAAGTAAAAATGACAAGTGAAAAGCTACTCATGTTGGTTTTTGTAGTATGTGTGTGTGTGTCCCTCACGTATACGAAAACCTCTTTCACCCCTCATTTGCTTCATTTCATTTTCTAGACTCAGAAAATGAGGACAATGTGGAACATTTCTGGCATTTTGCTTCTCCTTTCATCCCATATTTTACACAACACCCCTCCCCCTTTCATCCACATAACCTTCCGCCCAGTAGTTAGTTCTAGGTCCCGACCACTTCCACGCAACACCACCACCACCTTACAACAACGTGTCAAAAACTCGTAATTTCTAGGAGTCGTGAGAACAAACCCGTGTCCTCGAATAAGTATGTTAAAGGAAACGACAGGCAGAAAAAAAAGGAGGAGAGAGGGGTGTGGGAAACCACCTGTTACAGGACGACCCTGCACCAGCGCCGCCACCATCAACATTCTTCTCAAAAGGTACAGTAGTTACGGCATTGCAAGTCTCCACCGGGCTCACTTGTTGGTTGATGTTTTATGGCCCTTCAACTACAAGGTCATTAGAGCCCCCGTCCACAGTGTAGTTCTGATGCTGAGACTGCACAGACACTACCCTTAATGGGACGATTTTTGGATACTAGCGGTACCCAGTTTTCCCAAGCGGCCACCCATGTCCGTACTAGCTGGGGTTGCGTTGCTGAACTTCAGTGATCAGACGAGAACTGGTGTGTCCAACGCAATTCGCCGCTCCCCTAACTCACTTTACCATGAAAGGGGAACGGGAGGAGGAGAGCGAAATGGGAGTTCCCAAAAAAAAGTCTCATTTAGACCATGAGACTAAAATCTACAGACCTATTTTGACTTCATGAGGGTCAGGGTCTATGAAAGAGGTTCCCTGAATTCGCCGACAATAAGTATCCTGTTTTATCCTTTAGTGAGGGCTCAAGTTACATGTGGCTTATGAAAAGAGGGGAAGGAGAGAGAGAAGGAGAGGGGGGCGGAACCCCCAACTGCACATTTCGTCCCAAATGGGAAATGAAGGCGTGTTGCCACCGTGTGGTGGGTGGGCATCACCTCTACACGCTAAAAATTCCTTTCTACATGTAAGCAGGTAGGCAAAATTTTAAGGTGTAGGACCTCAGTTTACCCGTTGACTAACATGGCATCGCTAAAGGACCTCATCGGCAACAAACCAAATCCAAACGTCGTCATGGCAACAATAGTAAACACTGAGCATGCGCTTTAAAGAGACTCCGAGCACGTGCTTATGAAGCCATCATTCTCTAATCCGTAAACCACGTGCAGATGACTATTCAATGACGCCAACAGTGAGTCACTTTCTCATTGGTTGACTACAAAGAGGGAAGAGCATAAAATCTCTACAGTCTCTACAGGGGGTAACGGTTCATAAAATCCAAATTTATTACATTGACTAGTTTCTCGAATGACGCATACATATTCAAGATGGCTGCTAATAATTTTGCCATTTTTTTTGGCACAATTTCTTCTCACATCTACTTAGTCATCTTTTAAAACCTCGTGAATACAGCAGGCATCTACAGGAAAATAAACTTAAAAAAAAGGTGACGGAAATGACAGTGGGCAGGGACGTAGAGAAAGACACGCCCTCTCATTTACCTGAGACACCGTTCAAATAATTATCATCACACTAAAGTTGTTTATATAATAAGAAACTAAAAACATTTTTTTTTCTTCGCCCCTCGCTCTCTTGCCTCTTGGTATACAGAAGACATTCAATTAAATAAACTTAATTGAATAACTCCCTCGTAACGGAATTTTATAGCCCCCCCCTACCCTCCTGTTACGCTTGGCCTACTTCTGAAGAGAAACCGCGGCGCGGGACGCCACCACCGCCGCTCTCACTTCATTTACCTGCTTCTCCCCTAAACAGGTCTTTAAACGTTACGGCACGCAGACACGCGTGGCGCTGCTAACTCATGCAAGAGTAATAATGATTACGGTAGAGGAAGAGAGGAAAGGGTGTTGGCGGAGAAAGGGGGGGGACCTACAATAATAATCGTCATTTTAGGCGGCAGTAGTGGCGGCAGCGGTGGTGGTTGGCATCCTAAATACTTGAACAGCAACCTCATACACATATAAAACTTTCAACAACAGACAATGTTTATTTTATGGCCGAGTAACTGCCAGGATAGCCTTCCTTCCCGCCCTCCCCCTTCTAACCCTCGCTCCCCTCTTCCTACCCCCTCCCGACTGACTCTTTCCTCAACTAACCATTTTACCTCTCTGCTACATTCTTTCTTCATCTATCACAAGACATTTCTAGTGTCCCACCTGCGCATCCTTGCGAATCATTTATAATATGGGCGGAGATGGGACGTTTACAACACGGGATGAGGTCAAGACAAGTACGAAAACTAGCCCTCATCCAAGTAGAAACCTCTTAAGCCTTAGAGTGCAAACATCAACGGTTGTCCTTCATATCCTGGAACCACAATTCAATAAATTCCTGGCTCTTTAAGGTCATTTCTGGACTGCATTGCGCGACCGTCCCAAGTAAAGAATTTAGTAACCTGAACCATTTTTGTGAAGAGAAAAAGAAAAGGTAGAGAGGAGTAGGGGTGCTCCCTTTGATTAACGTCGGTCTCCTTAATCTACTCCTACCACGAACCGTGCTCCTACACCTAGGAATTCCGTGTAGAAAGGATGCGCTTACCTTACAGCGAGGTAACTCGGTAAACACGCTGCATGGGCTCATGGCTTTACTGCCCGTCCGAAGACGGAGGGTCATTTCCTCACCCAGTAAACAGTCCACCGGCCCACGTCAGCCAAGATGAAACCAGCCATCACAGGAGGAGGGTTAGGCGAAGAGGGAAGGGAAACTGGTCATTTTACGAGAAAGTCACTTGTTCAAGAACCAAAACAAGACCCAAAACGCCCCATTGGTCTCCTTACCCGTTGTTGTTGTTGTTGGTGTTTTAGGGCCCTTCAACTACAAAGGTCATTAGAGCCCCGTCCACAGCATAGTTCTGATGCAGAGACAGCACAGACACTACACTAATGCGGCGATTTTTGGGTATTAGCAGTACCTAGTTTTTCCAAGCGGCCACCCATGCCAGTACTAGCTTGGGTTGCGCTGCTTAACTTCAGTGATCAGACGAGAACTGGTGTATCCAAGGCAATTCGCCACCCCCCTTCTTACGCGGGATCCATCCTACTATAATGGCACTCATGGCGCAAATTTTGAAGGAAACTAAAGAGTTAAATAGTCTGGGACACTTGACATCCCTCATTTCATGGTCAACGAACTCAGTAGAGTTCAAATGGCAGGCCATTTCGCTTTACGTAGTCGCCGACAATTCTCTTATGGGGATCACGAATGAGACAAAAAACGTCACGATTCGCGCTAACCCTCCAATGACCCGTTCGTCAACAGGTAAAACAGTACTGAAGAGTGGGCAGGAATTTAGGGTCAGGGTGGCTGAAAGTTTATATAATGTCTCAAGACCCAGTACCGTTTCTTCAGGGTTTCAAGTCGGCACCGACACCGTCAAAAACAGGTATATTTCCTTACTGGGTGATAACAGGCACAGGTGTCATACCATCCCCCTCCCTATCATTCCTACCTCTCAGGTCCCAGAAAGGAATCACCAATTTATTCCGTGGGATCTTTGGATCCCTACAACAATTAAACACTTTGTTCCCAACTCACAACAGATGCATACTGGGATCCTCCTTCTCATATCATATAATGCCAATCAGTGACGTTACCAGGTGGAGGCGGACCTACGTACCCTAACCTGAATTGTTTGTTGGTGTTTATGGTCCCGTCAACTACAAGGTCATAAAAGACCCGTCCACTGCATAGTTCTAGTGCATAGTCTGCACAGACACTACACTAGTGCGACGATTATTGGGTATTAGCAGTACCCAGCTTTCCCGAGCGACCACCCATGTCAGTACTAACTGGGCTTGCGTTGCTTAACTTCAGTGATCAGACGAGAACTGGTGTGTCCAACGCAACTCGACGCTCCCCCTAACCTGAAGAGACGAGAGCACTCTTTGAGAGATCATCATCTGCATCTGTTGACCGGCACCATTCACTGACTACTGAACATCTCGCCTAAATGAAGCTTTACCAGCAATGCCAACAAGTATCACGCCAGCAAGCCTGGACAGGGATGCGTGGGAACTGGTAGGCGACGAAGTGGATGTGGAGGAAGAGGGGGAAGGGTTCAACACTTCAGCCACGGCACATATTTTTGAAAAAAAAAAGGCCCAAACCACTACATTCTTCATTACCCACTTCCGATCGAAGATATTCAAGGATTGGAAGGGTGAGAGAGTCAGAGGTGGAGGGATAAACAACTCTGCGGTGCTCCACACGGGGAAACAACCCTTTGCTTTCTCAATTTCTGAAAGTACACAGGTAGGAACAAGTTTATTTGTTGTTCCCCCAAAAACGAGGGGTGCAGGGAGAGAGAGAGAGAGAGAGAGAGAGAGAGGAAGACACTGCACAGAAGCGAACAGGCTGACGTGAATAATAAAAAATTCCTTCCAGCCATGGACTAACGCCGCTAGAAGGTGCAGTCAAAAACTGGTAGCCGCACCTTTAAACAGTTCAAAGTTCAACGTAAGGGGGGGGGGGTAAGTAAGGAAAAAGGTTTGGTGGTGGTGATGATGATGGGGGTGGAGGGAGACTAGAAAATTGCGTGATTTTTCAAATGTGGAGCGAGGATCTAGAAAGTGAGTGAAATGAATGAATAATAATAACAAGGAGGAGGAGAAGAGAGGAAGGAGAAGGCGAACGAGACCATGACCGGGCAAGTGCGAAAATAATGAGCAGAGAGAAAAAAAAAATTAACTCGGACAAGTCCACCGCCGCCGCCATATTCACATGCAGAATGATTCAAAAACCGGAAAGAAGGTAACAATACAAAAAAAAAAATAACAACCACCAGACATCCATTGGTGGGTGTTAGCGGCACTTCATGGTGCGATGAGCGTAATCCCGGGGGTTAAGCACGCATTAAAGCTGACCTCGTTTTGTGGGTGATAAATGAGATTGAACTTAACGAGCGATTAATTCTGCACCATTTGGATTAAATTTAACAGCAACAACAAAAAATCATCATCAACAACATCAACTACGTAAATAACGAGAAAAATAAACGAAAAACCTCAAATATGCAAACAAGCCTTCGCCATTACGGCAAAAAAACGAGATCTCCCACGTCACGTTGCCCCTACGAAGATTGTTCGACAGCGCTGAGAGAGGGCGTTGTTGTTGTTTGTTGGTGTTTTAGGACCCTTCAGCTACAAAAGTCCGTAGAGCCCCGTCCACAGCATAGTTCTAATGCAGAAACTGCACAGACACTACACTAATGCAACGATTTTTGGGTATTAGCAGTACCCAGTTTTCCCAAGCGGCCACCCATGTCAGTACTAGCTGGGGTTGCGCCGCTGAACTTCAGTGATCAGACGAGAACTGGTGTGTCCAATGCAATTCGCCGGGAAGGAGGAGATTTGACAATCCGACAAGGCCCGAGGGAGCGGCTGTATTGCGTTGGACACAGCAGTTCTCATCTGACCCAACCCCAGCTAGTACAAGCATGGGTGACCGCTTGTGAACATTGAGTACTGCTAATATCCAAATCGTCGTAAGAATGTCTGCGTAGACTCGGCATTAGAACTACGCAGTGGAAGAGACTCTAATGACCACTGTAGTTGACGGGCCCTAAAACGCCAACAAAACGGAAGTGGGGGTGCAGGTGCAGTGGACTAGGTCACACAACTGGAAATTTTGAACCGATTACCATAACAGGCCTCTAAAGGGAGTTTATTAATAGAGAGTTTTCTGGCTGCGGTTCTATTCCGACGTACGCTGCGCAATGCAGACGCATGCAGGGTCTGCGTTTGCGCAGTTGACAATTCGTCTGCATTGCGTTGCGTACGTCGGATAGAACCGCAGCGAGAACACTCTCTAATCTCTAATGACATCGTGCACACCCCTTCACGATACCATGGATTTATTTATCATTCGGGCCGGCGAACAACCACTTATGTGTCCAGGATCGAACCTGCAACATTTACTCACGACTGAAAAACGCAATCTCCGAGCCTTCGAGTCAGCCAGGTAAAAGTCCATGAACAATGCAACAACTAGTACTTCTTAACTCTTTTCCCGTCTATGGCAGGGTCGGGTACCCATCTTGTCCCTCTGAATGGACACAAGGGCTATATATTGGACAGCATTTTCCCACAACCGGTTGCCGACCAAAGCTGCAACCCCCTGTGCTCATTTAGCGTCGGTCGACTGTTCGTTGGGGAATTCCATCGACGCCAGGGGGTGAGCTCCTACACCTGGAAATGTGGCCTCATCCACCCGCTGCAAATGCCATCGTACACCACACAGCACCTCGATTTTACTTCTCATCCGAAAAAAGGCGCACTCGGGGCCTCTCTAGCCCGAAAGAGACCAACCTACCTCGGTCCAGTATCGAACCTAGAACTACTGACGCAGTTACCGAGCGTGCTACCCACTGCGCCACTGAGGTGGGTTTTAATAGTCGATGATGTCCAAATAAAAAATCTAATGAGTAGTCCAAAATATGGTACCAATTATCTCATTTTCGTTTGCACGTACGTGAATGACGTCACGCAGTGGCGTCGCCAACGAGGGGGGTTAACCCCCCCTTGAGCCTCGAATATAACGAAGCGCTATACACCCTACCGAGTCATATCCCCCCCCCTCAGAAAATCCTAATTCACCCTATCGACAGTCATATCCCCTCTTCAGAAAATCCTGGCTGCGCCACTGACGTCACATGACATCTTTTTGTTATGAAGTGGAGAAAAAAAAAAGAAAAAGAGACTGCGCCAAAATGACGTCATAGCATTTTTGTCGTCATTCATCATAGCAGTTATCGAGAATAGAATGTGTCATCTCGCCACGCAATCGATACGTATTTTTGATCCCAAAAAGTGATTGAAATCCGTATCAATTGCATCACAATGATTAACCGGCCTTTCACACACATTACAATATGTCAGGGGCGATCACAATTTCCTTGACATTTATGACTCAGAAGAAAATTTAGGAGCTGGAAGCAAAAATGGTAAATAATGAGATAGCGAAAGAAGGCTCAATTCCATGCACCAACCCACACTTACACCACCAAAAATAAACCCCAACTTTGACCTTCGACCTAAAAGAGAAACAAATTCCCGCCAATTAGCCAGTGAGCCACTACTTTTTTTTTTGACATCCGATAAAAAACACAATTTTCATGGGAAATAAATTTAACTTGATTATTTTTTTTTCTCAAAACGATGCAAGTGTCAATCAACACTTCCCCATCCCTCTCTCTCTCACTCCCTCCTCCTCCTTTCCTTGCTGGAAAAAAAATCTACCGCCCTCACCTGGTCATCAAACTGCCACCTATATCACAAGAGACTCAAGATGCCGCCGCACCTCACTTCCTGTTTTTCTTCTACTACCTAAGTAATCATCCGGGGAAAATCATTAACCCGTTCTGTACCGGAGGACAGAATTCGTAGGAGGGAGGGGGAGAGGGCCGGCTACCAGCGCCCCTCACCGTCACACCGCTCTTGGTGGATCAGTCTTTTGCAGAACATGATGACCACGCCACCAGTCGCAGTCCGTTACCACGTTGCACGAAAAACCCAATTTTGCATTAAGTACTAGCACCCCTAAAAAAAAAGAGGTCTATACAACGCGCCTTGACCTCCATCTTGTCATTCTCCTCTTCCTCCTCCTACTCTTAAGATCTCACGCAGCCCTCCATCCCTACCATACACCGTCATTACAGACATTCAAGAAGAATCAGTGTCCGTGCCCACCTATGTGCTACCAGGTCTGATATGGAAGAGGGTCACTCAGGAAAACAGACGGCCCTGATCTAGTTCAACTCTCTCGTTCGTGACCATCTCCAGGCTACGATGAAGACTTAAAACACTTGTAAGAAGGGCGTAAATCTTGAAAGATGCCGAGAACGAAAGGAAAGAGGGGGGGAGGGTAAGAGAAGAGGGACAGGGGTGTGGCGTGTGTGCCTCCCCGCATATAACTTAAATTGCAAACAAACAGTTTAAATTACACGATTGACCGACACAGGGTTATGCACAATTTGAGGTACTGAGAGTGGCCAGCTCTCTTATGGGAGGAGGAGGAGGAGGAGGAGGGAGGACGTCTATAACCCAGTAAAGACCACTCAAAGTCCACTATACAAGTTGTTCCCCTTCCCGGTCCCCGACATCCAAAGACAGATACCACCTGGATTGGCCTCAACCAGGCTCGAACCCATACAACTGGCCGACCATATGAAGGAGGGGGAGGGGAGTTGGGGAGAGAAGAGAAATCACAACCAGAAACGATCACGTGCACTTTGAGGACCTTTAGAGGACAACTCAAAATTTCACGAAAATATATATGCCTCTTTACCGTGTAGACCCGCCGCGGTGGCGTAGTGGTTAGCACGCTCGGCAACTGCGCCAGTAGTTCTAAGCTCGATACTGGACCGAGGTGGGTTGGCTTCTTTCGGGCGTGAGAGAGAGAGGCCGCGAGGGTGCCTTCTTTCGGATGAGAAGTAAAACCGAGGTCCCGTGTTGGTGTACGATGACACTTGCATGTAAAAGAACCCTCTCTACTATGCAACGGGTAGATGAGGCAAAAATTTCCAGGTGTAGGAGCTCGCCCCCTTAGCGTCGATAGCATTCCCCAACGAACACTAGACCGACGATAAAAAAAAGCGTAGGGGTGCAGCTGAGGCCGGCAACCGGCTGCAGAAAAACTATGACCAATATATCGCCCTTGTGTCCATTCTGAGGGACAAGATGGGTACCAGTCATAGGGACAAGATGAGTACCAGTCAGAGGGACAAGATGGGTACCAGTCATAGGGACAAGATGGGTACCAGTCAGAGGGACAAGATGGGTACCAGTCAGAGGGACAAGATGGGTACCAGTCAAAGGGACAAGATGGGTACCAGTCAGAGGGACAAGATGGGTACCAGTCAGAGGGACAAGATGGGTACCAGTCAGAGGGACAAGATGGGTACCCGACCCTGCCACAGGCGGGAAAAGGGTTAGGAGTTGCTTGTTTTTGCTTTACCGTGTAGAAAGGGACCCATTAAAAGCAGTGTGTGCCATCTTTGTCCCGCATCCAGGAAGACAGAACGATGGACTGGAAAGAGTTCAAGAAACACACACACACACTGTCCACTTCCAACAGGGCCGAACCGCGGCCACGAGCTCAAGAGCTAAGCACGCTACCAACTGGCTGATCAAGATAGGTTACCCAATAAAATGTACTGTACGTACAATTCACACGAACACTCCACTAACTCCGTGTTTCTCGAATTGCCCTACCTGGTGACGTCATCGAAACAGCAGCTCCACTTTTTTTTTGTTGCTCGGGTGAATGTGTGAGAGAAAGGCGTTAAAAGTCACAGGTAAAAACACGCGCCCAGAAGAAAAGATGCCTGAAATAAGACGAAGGGAGAGAAAAAAATTAGTTCAAAGGAAGTAGGAAGAAAAGAGTTGTTGTTACTGTTGATGATGATGATGATGATGAAGGAATGACAGAAGGCAAAAGAGGAAAGGTGTGGGGTGGGGTAGGTGAGGGGTATGGGTTGAATGGATGGATAACGAGGCCAGGAACCAACAATAATAAAAAAAAAAAGACCATACCACCCCCCCTTATTTGAGTGAATATACTAACGTCTGTATGTGTGTGAGTGAGGGAGGGAAGTACTTAGGTGGTACAAGAGGTCAGTGAGGTCAGCCAATATGGGCGGTCAGTGACCGCGGTCACACAAAAACGATCTCAAAACATGCAAAGAGACGGAAAGAATAGGTGAAATGTCAGAAACCGACGTGAGCAGAAGGAGGAGAGAGTGGGGAATGCATAGAGCAGAAAGGGTTGAGATAAGAACGAGGTAGGGGGGAGGAGGAGGGGTAAGAGAAAGGAGAGAGGATAAGAAGCAAGGGGGAGGAGAAGCAGTCGAGGAATATCAAAACACCCACACCCACCTACCGGAAATTAGTTGAACAACGAGAGACAGTGAGAGAGGAGAAGGGTGGCGGTGGAGGAGGTGTGATCTGTTTCTTTTTTGACGGCTTGCGACGTAACCCTTTCAATGGCAGAAAATAAAAGTGTTGAGAAAGAGAGGACCCAAGTAGTTACTTCCCTCTCCCACCAACGATGAAGACCCCCCCCCCTTTTTACCCTCTCTTACATTTTCTTCTTCCAGTAGCACCCACTACCAATAACAGTCTGCATCGTAGCAAGTACACACTATCCCAAAACTGGATATGATTACAACCCATCTCGTAATGGGACGATGCGTTTATCAGGCGGAGGAGAACGAGAGGCTTGTTCCTGTTATTTTTACAGTCAACTGGAGGGGAGAGGTCCAGGAAGCCAAATAATTGATATTAATAAATCAGGCACAGAGGAAAAAAAATGCTCAACAGGAAGACTGGGAGACAGGAATTTGAAGTCCATGACCAGTCACTTTCTCCCTCCCCTCAGGTGAGCAAAAGGAAACCGGAACCAGGAAAAAAAAGATACCTGGTAGGACTAATCAATGCTAATTATCAACTATTTTACCGACACCAGACTGAAACTTTTCCACCTAGAAAGGGGTCATTTCCCTCTACAGATGACGTTAGGTACACTGCATGTGTAGAACCTTCAGATTACGTCCCATCCGGCGGAAGGCACCTAAAGTTTCCCCTCCTCCCAAAAATATCAGAATAATAAAATGACTAGAATAATTTTATCAGTCTTAGACAGGATACGAACCCCGCGTTATCATTTACTAGCGCAGCGTGAGGAGTGACAGGGATATACGTGCCAACGACAAGGGGAGGAGGGTATCAGCCGACTATCGAGGCACTTCCTGGAGGAGCCAAAAAAAAAACCTGGATAAAAAATGAAGTCACAATAGTTAGCCATTTACTGGACGAAAATGTGAGTTCACTTTCGATTAATGATGACGTGTGACATCAATGGACACAATTTGTTCTGGACGAGTTCTTTCTTCCACTGACCACCACGCCCCCTATCCCCGATTTTTCATAGATTTATCAGCCGTGGGAAGAGAGCTGCTTAATTCCACCGGTAAAAGCAGGAGGGAAGAAAAAAATCTCAATAAAAATTGACTTTAACCATACAATTAACTTTATCTTACCATCCAATGAAATGGGAGGAACGATTTCATGAAAGATTAGACAGAGTGCTTCATTTGGCGGCTTTTGTTTCGGGAAGGATCAAAAGCCAGTAGAGCTTCAAGCATCAATCAGTGGGGAAAAAAAGGAACGTTTTGACGTCAGCGTTAGACCTTTCAAGCTGTTCATCATCATACCTTTATCCCGCTTGTGGTAGGTCTGGGTCTGCAGGTTCTAACCCTCCGCTCCCGCCTATCCCCTACCACAGCGATTCTTAATCACTGTGCCGCCACTTCGAATTCTCATACATAAGTGACGTCAAACAGGTAGTTCAATCGGTTCTGCCTTCCTAGGAAGGACTGGCTGAACCCATGGGCATGAATATTACAGTTCTCACTACTGGCTAAAAAACTGATGTGTGCATAGGGCTAGGTTACAAGTATCTTCTAACCCTCTTCGCCCTATGGCAGGGTCGGGTACATATCTTGTCCCTCTGAATGGACACAAGGACGATGTATTGGACAGTATTTTCCCACAGCCGGTTGCCGACCAAAGCTGCAACCCCTATGCTCACGCACGGATCCAGGGTGGGGTTTTTCGGGTTGCAACCCCCCCCCATGCACATATAAACTTATGGGCATAATATATGCGAGCTTTAGCTCACACCCCCCCCCCCCCTGTATTAGCCCGGCCCCCCCCCCCCACCGACGAAAATCCTGGATCCGCCACGGCCTATGCTATTTATCGTCTTTCTACTGTTCATTGAAACATTCCACCGAAGCCAGGGAGGCGAGGTCTAACACCTGGAAATGTTGCTTCCTCTACCAGTTCCATAATAAAGAGGGTTCTTTCACGGGCAGATGCCATCGTACACCACACGGGACCTCGGCTTTACTTCTCATCCGAAAGAAGGCGTACTCAGGGCTTCTGTCTCTCCTGAAAAAAAGCCACCCCACCTCGGTCCAGTATCGAACCAAAAACTACTGACGGAATTACCGAGCGTACTGCCCACTGCGCCACCGAGGCGAGTTTTTTCATTTTCTTTGGCGTTTGTGTGCCCCGAAATGTGTCGTTGTAAGGTGAGGTACCGTAACAAAAATAATGGTTGAGAATCGCTGCCCTACGTCTGCTTCGGTCCTCCCCGGGTACTTCCAACCACCTGCATTCCCATATAATTGTCCTGACGAGCTCCTCCTCATCTCTTTTCATTTCTAACCCATATTACCACCTCAATCTACTCTCCGTCATTTTTTTCCGCGATGCACTCCACTCTCAGGCGGCCCTCTAATATGCTCATTCCTAAGTTCTACTCAGTTCTCGACACCACACTCATGTAGCACAGCATTCGCATCTCGGCTACTTGCATTCTATTTACGTGAATCTTCCTCACTGCCAAACACTGATCGCATAGCATACCTGGTCTAACCACTGCCCTATAAAACTTCCCCTTCAACAGGAGGACTCCACCTGCCTGTCTCCAATTCAACCATGCTTCACTCATCTCCCATTGATCCTATGGGTGACATCCGAGTCTAGTTCGCCATTGCCCTCAAACACTGATCCTAAGTATTTTACGTCTTGTACCGTTGTCACCAGTTCGTCCCCAGAGTCGTCATAATCATCACACCCTTATCCCGCCTGTGGCAGGGTCGGGTCTGCGGGTCCAATGCAAAAGCTCGCCCCCAGAGTACGTCATCTTTTAATTTCCTGTCCTTCCCAATTGAAAGCTAAGCACTCTGTCTTCTCCATGTTCATCTTTATGCCTCCCTTTTCTATCCTGCTCTATTATCATTTAGGCCCTTCTCTACTTATTCTCTGGAACCACGACCAGTTCTCGTCTGATCACTGAAGTTAAGCAACGCAACCCCAGCTAGTACTGACATGGGTTGCTGCTTGGGAAAACTGGATACCGCTAGTATCTGAAAATCGTCACATTAGTGTGGTGTCTGTGAACCCTCTGTATCAGAACTATACAGTGGACGGGGCTCTAATGACCTTGTAGTTGAAGGGCCCTAAAACACTAACAAACGACAAACAATGACGATTTGGAGTCACTAAGTTTCTCTACATCATCGGCAAATACCATGAACTGAGTTTCTCAAGCTCCTACTCGAGTCAGTAGATCGTCATAACTTCAACTACAAGGGGCCCCTCAACTAAGAGGTCATTATTACAGCCCCGTCCACTGCGTAGTTCTAATGCAGAGACTGCACAGACACTACACTAATGCGACGATTTTTGGGTATTAGTAGTACCCAGTGTTCCCAAACAGCCACCCATGTCAGTACTAACTGGGGTTGCGTTGCGTAACTTCAGTGATCAGACGAGAATTGGTGTGTCCAACGCAATAAGCTGCTCCCTGTACTACCCTAATATATCCTCCTTCTACACCCTATATCCATAATATCTTCCACACTACCGTTCGTGGAACAGTCATGAGCCTTCTCCAAATCCATGATGATGGCATGGAGAGCTTTCTTTTCTGCCCTACGTTTTTCTACCATCTGCTTCAGAACGAAGATTATTTCCATTGTGGTCCTACTTGGCATGAAACCAAACTGATTTCCCCTTACATTGGTTCTATCCGGAAGGCGACATTCCTTTACTCTTTCCCAGAGTTTCATAGAACGGCTCATAAGTTTGATACCTCTAGAGTTGCATCTTGGGTATCCCCTTTGCCCTTGCAGAGTGGTATTATCCAACTCTCCCGCCATGCAGAAGGCATTCTATCTCCACTAGCTATCCTATTGAAAAGTTTCCCTAGCCACTTGATTTCCAAGATTCCTAGGCTACGCAACACTTCAATCGGAACTCCGTCTGGCCCGTCAGTCTTTGACCTTTCATTTTCCTAATGGGCCTGGCTACTTCCGCCTCCGTTACCCTGTCCATCAGCCCAGAAGTTGTAGGATTGGTCCTATCCCTCTGGATGGACACTAGGGCGATCTGTTGGATAGTATTTAGACGCAGCTGCAACGCCTATGTTTATTTATCGTCACCCTACTGCTCGTTGGTGCACTCCAGCCACGCTAAGGGGCGAGCTCCTACACCTGGGAATTTTACCTCATTTACCAGCATCACAGTAGAGACTGGCCTCAGTGGTGCAGGAGGTGGCGTGTTGAATTATGGCGTCATAGGTTCCAGGTTCGATATTAGATGGAGGTGGGTAGGCTTCTTTCGGACAAGAGAGAGGGAGAGGGCTCCGGGTGGGCATTTCGTCGGATGGGGATTAAAGACGTAATCCTGTGAGGTGTACGATGTCATTCGAATGTAAAAAGACGCTCTCTACTACGCAATGGGTAGATGACGCAAAAGGGAGTGCAGGAGCTCGTTCCCTGGTGGAGCGCCCCAACGAACAATAGGCCGACGATAAGAATAAGGGTTGCAGTTAGGGTCAGCAGCCGATTGCATAATACCATCCAATAGATCGCCCATGTGTCAATCGTGTCAATGGCCCTGAAATAGGCGGGGGGAAGGGTTAAAAGTTGCTTTGTTACTCGTTGCACAGTACAGAGAGGGTTCTTTTACGTGAAAAATGACACTGTACACTACACAGGATCACGTCTTTATTCCCCATCAGCCGAAACACGCACTTGGAGGCCTCTACACCCAGGGCCGGCCATCCAGGGGTTGCAGAGGGTGCATTGTACTCGGGCCCCACGATTGAGGGGGCCTCATCATCAGTACCCATCAGGGCCCACATCATTGCTGATATTAAAAGTTTAACACGTCATTGTAGGAGCAACGTCCCTCATTCGACCCTGCCAATGCAACATACCCTAAACGTAACCTAACAACCCTGCCATTGAACTACACATGGCATCATCCAAAAATGTAATCATCATCATCATCATCACACCGTTATCCTGCCTATGGCAGGGTCGGGTCTGTGGGTTCTAATCCTCCACTCCCGTCTATCCCCAACCAGGCTTTCATCCACCCCACATGCAATCATGTCCCTTTGTATAACCTGCTCCCACGTCTGCTTGGGTCTCCCCCTGCTCCTGATGCCACCCACCACCTGCTGCCCCGTAATATACCGCATGAGCTCCTCCTCCCCCTTCGCATCACATGCCCGTACCACCTCAGCCTACCCTCCCTCATCGTTTCCGCAATGTCTCCCACCCCTAAGCCATCCAAAAATGTAATACCTTCTAAAATTAGGAAGGATCTCAGAATGGGATGGGAGGGCATCTAAGAGGAGTCCATTTACTCGGATTCCTTTTATTTTTATTTTTGGATTAATATTTTGGGGCCCCAAAAGGATTTTTGCACCCGGGCCCCTTTATAGAGAAGGCCGGCCCTGTCTACACTTCTTTCACCTGGAAGAAGCCAATCTACCTCGGTGCAGTATCGAACCTGGAACCACTGAGACAGTAATCAAGCACGCTACCTCCTGCGCCACCGAGGTGGGTCGTTGCACACATAAAACGACGGTAAAAAAAAAATACGTGGTGGTTATGTAAATCGTCACGCAAATTCTATCACTACGAATTTAGGAAAAGTATGGTGGAAAGGGTTTTTCTTTTATTCCCGCGTCATCAGCCATTTTTATCATCACGATGAGGATTCAGCAGTATTTCATCCAAAAGGAAGATGGCGGTGAGGATAGGTGGGTTTTTTTTGCGCTCCATTTCATGGCCGTAACGAAATAAGTCTGTCATTTATATTTATTTCGATGATAAAATACCTCCAAAGCGCTACCTTATGAAAAAAATCTCGTATACAAAAACTCTTTTCGTGGATTTCAGGAATTCAAAATGGTGTCAGTTTTTCTTAAAACTCACTTTCTCTTTCTTATGTGTGAAAAAAAAAAGATGGCAAAGATTGAACGAATGGCGTGACGTCGCTCTTTAGAACGCTGATAGTTCTTAAGAACATTTCTAATTGCACCTAAGCCTCGCGTGTGCACCTTTACGGTGCAGTAGCGCCATTATTGAATGATTCGGCACGAAGTACATACCACGCAATGTGCAACCATTCAAAAACAACTACTAACTCCTTTTTCCTTATGGCAGGGTGGGGTACCCATCTTTGTCCCTCTGAATGAACACATGGGCATTCTATTGGATTTCTGTTTTGTTGATGTTTAAGGGCCCTTCAACTACAAGGTCATTGGAGTCCCGTCCACAGCATAGCTCTAAGGCCCAGCGCAAAATGAGACACAGGTGACGCAGGGTGACTCACGATAAATTTTTGTGGCTCAATAGATAGTATGTAGTTGCGCACGTTACGTCGCAGGGTGACGCGACTCAGTGCGTGCGCCACGTGACACTGCGGAGCGCAGTGCCAATGCCGCAGTTTTCTGCACGAAGTTGGCATGACAATAACAAGAAGCGGTGCGAAGCAGAGAAGTTCTCTTGTTATTTGACTCAAGTATGGTGAAGGACTGCGATTCAATGTGCGGTGATTGCCTGCTAGCAGAATTTCGCAGGGCTACTACACCTTGCGTCACCTTCGCCACCTGCGTCACCCTGCGTCTCATTTTGCGTCTTGCCTAATGCAGAGACTGCACAGACACTACACTGATGCGACGATTTTTGGGTATTAGCAGTACCCAGTTTTCCCAAGCGGCCACCTATGTTAGGACTAGCTGGGGTTGCGTTGCTTAACTTCAGTGATCAGACGACAACTGGTGTGTCCAACGCAATAGAGCCGCTAACCCCGCGATCTATTGGACGGTATTTTGACACAGCCGGATGCAGCCCAAAGCTCCAACCCTTGCGTTTATTTATCGTCGGCCTACTACTACTACTTGGGACACTCCAACCGAGCTCCTACGCCTGAGAATTTTGCTTCATCTACCCATTGCATAGTTAAGAGGCTTCTTTTCGTGCAAATAACATTGAACAACACGCGGTGGGGCACCGCAGTGCCGTCTTAACAGCATTAGGCAAGGCGCAAAATGAGACGCAGAGTGACGCAGGGTGTAGCAGCCCTACGAAATTCTGCTCATGTAACAAGAGAACTTCGCTGCTTCGCACCGCTTTTTGTTATTGTCACGCCAACTTCACGCAGCAAACTGCGGCATTGGCACTGCGCACCTCAGGGTAACGTGACGCAGGTACTGAGTCACGTCACCCTGCGACTTAACATGCGCAACTACATACGAGACACAGAAATTTATAGTGAGTCACACTGCCTCACCTGCGGAGACTGCGTCTCATTTCGCGTTGGGCCTTATGGGCCCCAGAGCAAAGCAGTGTGTTGGGGTCCTTACGACAACCACTCACAGAAATAATATGTAAATGGTCACTTGATATACACGCATTATCATGGAGCCTTTGGCCAAAACAGCGTGCTGGGGCCCCTAAGACAGCCACTCACAAAAATAATGTCACTTGAGATACACAGATTGACATGGGGTCCTCGGGCAAGTGCCCAGCGGGTTCATACGTGAAGACGGCCCTGGGGCACCGGGTTTACCCTCTCATCCAGCAAATGGAGCACTCGGGACCTCTCTCGTCCGAAAGAAGCCATCCCACCTCGATCCAGTATCGAACTTGGAACTACTAGCGCAGTAATAGAGCACGCTACTTCCTGCGCCATAGAGGGGGGTGGGGGTAAATGTGCAGACATTCCAATAATCACCATGGCAACAACGGTGGTGTTGAAGTCATGGTCGCCGTCATGTGTTGTTGTTGCTGCTGCCATTATTTATTATGATAAAATGTACAAAATGCCGGCCTGAACATTTTTCTTTTTAAGAAAAGGACGACGGTTACGACACAATTTTTCGGTGAAGGAGTCTATAATGCTATTGGAGTGCGGTAGAAAAGGGAAGAAAGCCTGGTAGCGCCACTGTCCGTGACCGACTTTAAAAACCCAAATTTTAAACCGAAAAAAAATATCTAAGTGTTTAAGACTTTTGATTTTTAAAACCAACCCACCATTTTACACATCATTAAAGCATAACATTACATTTTTACGTCTACTATTCCCTCCCCTTTTAACTCTCTCTCTCTTTCTCTCACCTGTCCTCCTCTTGCACCCTCTACTCGATTCTTCTTAGCACCTTTCCCCTCATTCCCCTCCCAAGTTTCGTTCAGGTAAACCACTAAATCCCAGGCACGGCGGCCAAAAATCACAACCAGAATGAGCAACGGACCACCACCATTACCTCTCCACACTCATGCATGCAAACCTGATTTTTTTCCCCCCAGCGTATCACCAACAATGACAATTCATCATAGCAGTTAGTGCATTTGTTTCGTGAGTTCAAGAGTAACGGTTCAATCCTGATCTCAGCCCAGAATTTGTTTCTCAGTGTAGCTCACATAACCTTGGCCTGTAATAGCTGAAAGTCATTTACCGATGCTCAGGAGATGAGGAAAGGGGAAGGAGAGAGAGAGGCAGGTAAAGAAAAAAAAGATGCGGGATTTCCCAACCGGGACAAGAAGTTTATTTAAGGACTCCCTCCAGGGCCGGCGCTATATTTTGTGGGGCCCCGTGAAAACATGAAGCGGAGCTCTTCTATCAATAAGTTCATTATCCGAATGCGCGGGGCCCTGTGCCGTCGCCCTGTTCGCACACCCATCACGCCGGCCCTGACTCCCTCTTTCTCGCATAAAACATCCTACTATTCATCCGAACCAGGACTGAACCTACGAATCATGAACTTGGAATAAAGCCAGGGATTTTTTTTCTCCCGAAGTGGGTCTTGCCGGGTTCAAAAAAGGAAAGAAGGAGGCAACATATTTAGTACCATTATCTCCCTGCTCCAGCCCTATCCAGGGCAATCCAGCCTGCTCCTGCCCTATCCAGGGCAACATGAGACTTACGGAGGTCACTTCCTAAAAAAGGAGCCTTAGCTGGGAAAGAATTTTCACATTACCCTTTCCGCCTAAAGAGGGCATTTTACCTACACTGTAGTGGGGAACCATCATACACACCCTCTTGGCATTATTGGTACCACACACTAAATTCCCGTTTGGGATAGTTGGAAATGTATTCCTCTCCCTCAACTCCACTCGCCTCAGTGAAGATCGAACTTTTCAATCCTGAATTCGAGCCCAATAATCATCATACCCTTATCTTCCCTATGGCAGGGTCGGGTCTGCGGGTTCTAGTCCTCCACTCCCGCCTATCTCCCACCAGGTCCCTATCCACCCCACACACTACCATATCCTTGGGGACGAACTTGCTCCAACGTCTGCTTCGGTCTCCCCCTGCCACGGGTGCTTCCAACCACCTGCATTCCTGAAATGGACCTAACGAGCTCTTCCGCCCCTCTTCTCGTTACATGTCCATACCACCTCAGAGTTCGAGCCCAATCCTCTACTAATTAATTACCTTAGGGAGTTGTTTGTTTGTAGGCGTTTAGGGCCCGTCAACTTCATGGTCATTAGAGCTCCGTCCACTGCGTAGTTCTAATGCAGAGACTGCACAGACACTACACAAATGCGACCATGTCACCCATGTCAGTACTAGCTGGGGGTTGGGTTGCTTAACTTCAGTGATCAGACGAGAACTGGTGTGTCCAACACAATTCGCCGCTCACCTACCTCAGGGAGTGGAAGGAGCGATGGGGAAGAGGGTTGAGGGGTGGGGTGAGGTATATCTATGTAGACCGGCAGCACTGAAAAGTACACGTACACCTAAGAATTTGAATTGAGAGCCAAGTTGAATTCTCCTCTTTCTAATCTGAATTTTTATCACTACTTATGGTGGAGGTAGAGGAGGCGGGCCAACATTCGGCAGTAGTTGGAGAAGCTACAAGAGAACAGATAAAGTGACATATTTCACGCATGAGTAGTCATCAGCGCTGTCCACTTTAGAGAGGGTGGGGCGTACGTAGGCGACGACAACAGTCAGAGAGTGACCAACCATCAGCAGCATTTTTAATGATTTTTTTTTATTGGGCTGAATGCCTCCTCTTTCTTTTACCTTTTCTACCTGTTGGTGAACATCTCCTTTCTGTTCAAAGACCTGTGGGTCAACCTAACGACAATCGGCCCTCCTACTCCTCCCTGACCTGCCTTCTTCCTGCCCCCCTCTTACTATCCTAATCATGCCAATAATAATACCAATAATGACGAAAACGATAAATAGCAATTATCATAATTGGTAAGACGGAAGTCCTACTACAAGATATCACTAAGATGTTAAGAGATGGCAACACCCCTCCCAAACAGTGGCGTTAGGGTACATGGTGTCCCCCCCTCCTATCGACTCCGCCTATGGCAAACTCCGTCCACATAAACAATACTAATAATCGCCCTCGAGATCAAAATGGTTAGTTAGTTCGCTTCCCTGTATATCAGCATTTGAAAAATTGAGTGAACTGGGCGTAGAAATTTAGGGAGAGGGGGCCACTTAAACGACGTAGTGGACCACGAAGTGCTATTAGGCAAGGATTTTAGTTTTCGTAAAGACTGACCATCCTAAAAATGATCTCTTACTATTTAATAAATAGCCTTATTTCTCAATAACGACTGTAAGGAGGAAGAGAGAGAGAGAGATGGGGGGGGGGCAGAGTAAAAAAAATTAAGAAGGACGAAGAGGAGGCGAGGGTGGCATGTGTTTGAACCCTGTAATGACCTAGGATTTTCTACACGGAGCGTGTGAAATAGGGTCAATATTATTCTGATTTCCTCTTGTGGTCACAGTGTACAGTGTAGAAATACAGATATCATTTACTTGAAACAATGTCTACCAGAAGAGTAGACAGAGGAGAGGAACAGAGGTGGAGAGGGGTACAGAATTTAGGTTAATCCCCGGATTTCCTTTCTAACCCCCTTAATTATCACCCTCACCTATTCGCTCATAATGGCCAAACACCACAGATGACCAATGAGCATATAAACAATAAATCGTCTCTACTAAATAAAAAAAACAAATTAGTGTATTGAACAAAAAAAGATGATGCAGAAGATACGTGGTCGATTACTACGTCACTGGTTCCAGGTTCAATACTGCATCGAGTTGGGTTGGCTTCTTTTTGGCGAAAGAGAGAGAGGTCCTGAGTGTGCCTTCCATCGGATAGGAAGTGAAGCTGTGGCCCCATGTGGTGTACGATATCATTTGCAACGGGTAGATGAGGCAAAATTTCCCGGTGTAGGACCTCGACCCTTGGTGTCTATGAAGTGCCCCAGCGAACAGCAGGCCCACGATTAATAAATGTAGGTGTTGCAGCTTTGGTGAGCAGCCGGCTAATTAAAAATACCGTCCAACAGATCGCCCATGTGTCCATAGCACACACCCTTACACGGGGGGGGGCTACGACCTTAATTCCCATTTGGGACGGAAGGTGCACTTCAGACTTTCTTGTCCCCCTCACTTCCCCGAAAGAAGACCGCTTCCTCGGCCAGGAGGGAACCGCCAAACAGGAACTCACGAAATCTAGTCCGCTCAGATCCTCAGGTGACCACAAGTGCTGCCAAAGGTCCACTCGAAAGGATGTCATTTCGGAAGGAAAACGTTACTGTCCATAAAGAGAGAAGGGGGAAGGTGAGAACTTCGGTAGAGGGTAAAAACCGCTGGAAAGATTTGGCAAAATT
This sequence comes from Trigoniulus corallinus, assembly GCA_013389805.1. NCBI lineage: Eukaryota > Metazoa > Arthropoda > Diplopoda > Spirobolida > Trigoniulidae > Trigoniulus > Trigoniulus corallinus. The sequence goes on from JAAFCE010009126.1 coordinate 5,540,972, forward strand.
CCTAAGTGGGGAAAGGGGTTCGAAGTTGACTATAATCAAGCAACAAAAGGAGAGGTCATAGGGAGCACCGTAAGCCATCACCAAGAGCGGACAACTGCCATCCTGTTACGGGCCACCGACTATAGGTGCTGCGTAACGTCTTGATCAAAACAAAAATTTTCAACACTACGCCTCGGTGAACATCATAACTTAGTTGCCGGCTTCCGGGCTCGTAGGTTCGATCCCGAGTAAGACCAGACTTTCTTTTTTTGAGTAAGACGTTGATGAGGGAGGAAGGGTGGAAGAGAGAGGCCTGTCAAATTCAATTCCCACCTGATAATAACGTTGGACTCAAAATAAAGCAATGGCTTATTGCAATGTGTGACGTCACCATTGCACGTCAGAAAACCTTTTCAACGCGGAAACTAAATGTGCAACTGGACAAACTTTTATAGGTATAAAAGTAGGTCCACTTCCAGGACAGTTGAGGCAATCCCTTATCACAATATTGAGTAAAAATACTGTAAATTGGAAGGGTCCTTCTTCGACGACCCAGTAGTATCCAATGAAAACAGTACTGTAGTCAAAAACGTAGGTAGAAACCGGTTGATCCACATATGGGACACTTAAAAGATAGTTTCAATCTACAACGTCGTCTTTCCCTCTCACCAGTCCCGAAATCTGCCTGGCTATCTACCTGACGAAAATAAATTCCAAGGGAGCGGTAAATTGCGTTGGATACACCAGTTCTCGTCAGATCAGTGAAGTTAAGCAATGCAACCCCAGCTAGTACTGACATGGGTGGCCGCTTGGGACAACTGAGTATCGCTAATACCAAAAAAAATTGTCGCATTAGTGCAGTGCCTGTGCAGTCTCTGCATTAGAACCACGCAGTGGACGGGGCTCTAATGACCTTGCAGTTGAAGGGCCTTAAAACACCAACGAACGAAAAATAAATTCCATTCTGAAACGAGGGACGGGACTTGGAACACGGTCATCAAAGGGAAGATGCCGTGAGAGAGAGAGAGAGTACTCATGAATAGACCACGACCTCTTGATAGATGCCGAAAAGAGATTCATGAACATTTTAATCAACGTGTTTCACTCTGCACCCCTCGCCCCCTCCACATCTCTCGAAACTCTTCTCTTCATCCAGATATCAGGTGAGAGAGAGAGAGAGAAAGGAGATCACCACCGAAATTAGGCTCTCCATTTTTATGTTATCTTCTCCAAAATTAAATTGCACAGGTGTCCGCTATTCAATACCGTAACTAAGTCCTAATTGGAAAATTTCCCAAATTTATTGTGTTGCGAAACACGACTTTGCCCTCCTCCTCTCTTCAATATGGTCGTTTACACCATCCTCTCCATGTACCCCCACTATTCTGTGTCCCATCAACAGGAATCTTAATTAATACGCTTCTAAAATTAATAACGAATTAATTTTCTTTTCGGACCAAAGAGCAGAAAAAAAATTTTTTTGTGACCAACTATCACCTCCGCCATTGTTGTTGCCACCTCCAATTCACTAAGCGGCGAGCCATACTTTCTTATAGAAAATCTTCTACTGCTGTCTGCTTCAAAGAAATAAGGCGCTGCCATCACAGTTCACAGGTGCGCGCATTCCGATTCGTTATGCGAGAAAAATCATCGGGGTTCGATCTACTTCATCTCAGGTCAGAATTCAACAACAACAATATATGACTGTTCATGTAATACTAAGAACGTAATCAAACTTCCGGTCTACTTCCTCCTTCCCCTTCACCCTCTTAGGCCCGGTGCACACTTGCGATTTTTACTCGCGCGGCGCCCGCAATTGCGACATGAGATACATAAGTTACAATGGGGGAGCCGCGGCTCCGAAAACCGGAGTGGGGTCTGGAAATGCCCGCAGTTCCATACGAAACCGCCGCGGCGCCGCGCTCGCACATGCGGTCACGTAGTACCTCGTGCTCTATTGAGCGATGCACACATCCGCGCGGTTCCTTAGTTTTGACATTTGGTGGGTGAAAAGGGCACGCCTTCTGGACAGTTGCCAAATGTGTACTGGCGACATTTCCCCGCATGTGTGCATTGAATTGCTGCGGAGTCGCTGTGGTGTCCCTGCGGCACCCGCACGAGCAAAAATCGCATGTGAGCACCGGGCCTTATAAAGAATAACTTCCGGTCACAATAAAACCCGTGTCACATTTACATTACTGTATGGTTGGGTTGTACAGTATATAAGAGGAAGGAAGCAAGTGTTCAAAAATGCACCCTCACCCGACTATAATAGGTAAATCCATAGTTACAAAATGGAGGTTGCCCCCTTCCCCTTTAAATATAGCACCCTAGACAAGTACTTCACCTCTTTTCATATTGTTCCACGTCAGGACAATGTAAAACAGCGAGTACATTCACAGTACGTAGTTTAAGAAAAGCCCTGAAAAGTTCCACATGGAAAGTTAACTTCTAATCGCGAGTTCGATTCCAGTGGGATCTAGGCGAGCCATTTCTGGCAGGTGACAGAGAGGAAATCAGATGTCAGCTGTCTGGGATGGCACTTGTTGTTTGTTGCTATTTTAGGGCCCTTCAACTTCAAGGTCATTAGAGCCCCGTCCACTGCGTAGTTCTTATGCAGAGGCTGCACAGGCACTACACTAATGCGACGATTTTTGGGTATTAGCAGTACCCAGTTTCCCAAGCAGCCACCCATGTCAGTACTACCTGGGGTTGCGCTGCTTAACTTTAGTGATCAGACGAGAACTGGTGTGTCCAACGCAATTCGCCGCTCCCTAGGGATGGCACCTCTGCACACATATGGATCAATTTCCTTGGTTATTTAATTAACGTAATTTACCGCCAGCGGAAGGTGGGTGGGGGTTCAGACCACTCCCGGGGTTCAATATCCCTATGGTAGACTCGAGAAGGACGAAGGCAGACTTGAGGCACTCATTCCTCTATCCTGATAAAAAAAAAAGTCATCCGCCTCGACCGGACTCGTACCTGCGGCCACCGAGTCAAGCACGCTACCAATAAACCACCGAGGCAGGATATACAACACATAAGGACACTTTAGAAACGGAAAAAGACTGCACAAGATCGACTCTGGGTTTAGGAGCACTCTGTAGTCTATAACGCATGCGTGAAATATTGCCATTTAGTTTCAGAATGGCCCTCATTAATTATTGCGTACTTAACACCCATGGTACTACTACGCCTGCGCCAAGCAACTCCTAGCCCTTTTCCCGCCTATGACAGGGTCGGGTACCCATCTTGTCCCTCTGAATGGACACAAGGGTGATCTATTGAACAGTGTTTTTCCGCAGCCGGTTGTCGACCAAAGCTGCAACCCCTATGCTTATTTATCGCCGGTCTACTATTCGTTGGAATTTCCACCGACCCTGGCGTCGGTGGACCCTCATCACCTCATCTACCCGCTGCATAGGGGAGAGGGTTCTTTTATGTGCAAAACCATCGTATACCACACGGGACCTCGGTTTTACTTCTCATTCAGAAGAAGGCGCACTCGGGGAATCTCCTCGCCCAAAAGGAGGCAACCTATCTCGATCCAATATCGAACCTAGACCCACTGACGCAGTTACCGAGATCGCTACCCACTGTGCCACCGAGGCGGGATACCACAATGCAGAATGCTTTTAGCGCCAATATTACATCACGCGCTATCGTGCATGCGTAAAACACTTTCCCGTGTAGTTTTTGAACAGCCCTCACTCTTTACTGGATACTGGCACTTTCCCGTATATTCTGAATAGCCCCCGAACAACTTACGTCACATACGAACCACGGATACCTGAATCTCGACAAAAACAACAACAAGTAAATAATAAACCAAGCCCAATTACAAATTTAAAATGTAAAAGAAAATTTATAAACAGCAACAATATGACGTCACATTTGACTCAACTATTGGCGTCATGTCAACTCATCAACATTCGAATAATCAATTGCTTATATTAAACAGGGGTTGACAACAAGGGCGTGGCGACCCCCACTAGGGAGTATGAAGAAACAGGCAATATGGTGTGGGAAGGGGGTCAGAATCCCAGGAAGATGAGGAGGTCACAACTCAAGACTCAAACAAAAAACGACGCCGAAACACTACGGCGCTCCTAACGTCTGTCATTCAACTACCACTGTCTCCCGAATAGTGTCAGTTAAGCCTCAGTAAGAAGGAAATATGCAGCGAGTGAAGGGGTCCGCGAGAAAAAAAAAAGGGGGGGGGGGGGGGAATCACCAACATCTCAAAAATGACCTCATCATGCACATTCTAAAAGCAACAGGAAGAGGTAACTCACTAGCACGACACAACATTCACTTCTTCAACCAGACAATGAGGAATTGAACTCGGATCACCTTCAGGCTAAGAGATTGCTCAACCATATGGTGCGCGATGAACAGAGTGCGGGTGGTTTCGAGTTCGACTCTCCGTAGAGGTGGTAAGCAGCGATAATACGATGAGTGACCGTGTCTAGAGGGCCGAAAAAATTTCGTTGGCGTTTTAGGGCCCTTAACTACAAAGGTCATTAGAGCTCCATCCACTGCGTAGTTTAATACAGAGTCTGCACGGATACTACGCTGTTGTGACGACTTTTGGATATTAGCAGTACCCAGTGTTCCCAAGCGGTCGTCCATCCTAGTACTATCTGGGATTGAGTTGCGCAACTTCAGGGATCAAATGAGAACTGGTGTGTCCAACGCAATACAGCCGCTGACAGATCCCAAAGATTCCTTCCTAGGTAAGGGGGGGGACGGACATGAGTACTTATTACTTCTAACGACCGGTTGTGTTGCCATTCAGCGGAGAGCGTTTCATGAATGGATAGTTGCAAGAAGGAAGCACACAAACACTCCTAGTTACCATTCAGCGACGGGCCCTTGTTTTGATGCCTGGGTGTCAATGCCCGCCAAAAAGATGTCCAGTGGTCCAATTTTCATTTAGAAATATGTCGTCGAAGAAAAGAAAAAAATGAGACAGAGAAAAGGTTGGGTGAACTTTTTGGCCACATCCCAAACTATGAAGCGTTATTTCACATATCTGTCCCAAAAATGCATGATGGTGGTGGTGACGGTTTCCGGTTTAAAAACCGAAAGCAAATTTCTTCCCGGAAATTATAACTAATTAATCAACCAAGCATTTCATTAATTACACGCCATCTTCGAGGTGTCGACGACAACAACACCACCACAACAACAGCGCCAAGAAAAAAACAACCAGAAGACGGAAAACAAAGGTTCAGCCATCCATTTCTCCTTTTACACCTCAAAATTTGGGTCAGCTCCCTCCTCAGGACTTCCTGTCTAAGTGTTAGTTTGTCTTAGTTCATATACTGTTAGTCTGACTTCCCTTGAAATAATTTCCGCCACCAGAGGGAGTGGTCCAACTTCTATACCTAGGTATCCGAGTAAAAAAGCTTCTTTTCCGCGTAGTAGTGACATGAGACACACCCTCATACCAATGTGTACTTAAGATTTACGTGCCTACCATCAACAGGAAGCAAATCATCCGCTTTCGGCAGGATCGAACCTTCGCACCATCAGATAACCAGTGAAACATACGACTAATGAAACTACGGAGGAGAGCTGTTGATGGTGACTTCTTCAGGGCGTATAAGTACTTCTTCATGGTGCACAAGTTCGATCCTGATCGACGCGGTTACTATCCGGTTGTTGATTGTTGGTGTTTTAGGGCCCTTCAACTACAAGGTCATTAGAGTCCCGTCCACTCGTGATGCAGAGACTGCACAAACACTACACTAATGCGACGATTTTGTTTTGGATACTAGAGGTACCCAGTTTTCCCAAGCGGCCACCCACGTCAGTACTAGCTGGGATTACGTTTCAGTGATCAGACGAGAACTGGTTTGTCCAACGCAATTAACCGCTCCGTACTATCCGGTAGATAAAAGCAACTCCTAACCCTTTTCCCGCCCATGGCAGGGTCGGGTACCCATCTTGTCCCTCTGAATGGACATAGGGCGATGTATTGGTCATAGTTTTTTCTGCAGTCGGTTGCCGGCGAAAGCTGCACTCCTACGCTTATTTATCGTCGGTCTAGTGTTCGTTGGGGAATGCTACCGACGCCAGGGGGGGCGAGCTCCTAACACCTGGAAATTTTGCCTCATCTACCCGTTGCATAGTAAAGACGGTTCTTTTACGTGCAAGTGCCATCGTAGACCCACACGGGACCTCGGTTTTACTTCTCATCCGAAAGAAGGCACCCTCTCGGCCTCTCTCTCGCCCGAAAGAAGCCGACCCACCGCGGTCCAGTATCGAACCTAGAACTACTGACGCAGTTGTCGAGCGTGCTAATCACTACGCCACCGCGGCGGGCTAACTATCCGGTAGATCCCGGACAAAAATCCTGTTTAACTCCATCTGCAAGGACTATCCGAAAGATAGTGGAAAGCTGAAGCTCAGTAGTTAGCGCACTTCGTGAAACACATCGATCCTGGCCGAGGCACAGTGAAGCTCAAAGCGCACTTTGAGCCGGCCAAGTCACCTGCCCGTTAAAAGAACTGTGTAGTCGGAACCAAATCTCCAGGGATAAGAACTCTCCCGCTGGCGTCGGTGGAGGAAAAAGGATCCCAATGACGAAAAAGCGTAGGGGGTTGCAGTATTAGGTAGGCAGCCGGCTGTGTAAAATACCGTCCAACAGTTTGTACCCGTATGTTCGCGGATCCAGGACAATTGGGTACGCGATCCCCTTGCCTGAGGTGGAAGAGGAGGGAGGGGTTGGATTGGAAGTCAATATGAAAGAGCTTATTGCAATAGTAGAGCAACAGTAGTAGTCTTACTCTGCACCTTTCGTCTACCTGAGAAGGTGAGAAGGGAGTAAGGACTGTAAAAGTTGTGGGTGAGAGGAATGAAAGAGTGAGAGAGAGAGGAATAATACATTTTTATCTTTACCTTAACCTTTAATCCCTGGCGACGACGGAACTGGGTATCGGTACAAGAAATATTGCACAGCTAAAGAGGTGAATTTCAAAGAAGGAAGGCAAAGAAGGGAGGTGGGGGAACGGCCAGGACTAAGTGGAGATGGAGGAGGAGGAGAGGGAGTATGCAAAGAGAAATTGGAGGTTACCCTACAACACCATAACAACGTTTGCTGCTGTTGCTGCTGCTGCCGGGCCGAAAAATAGGACGGTGAGGGGGGGGGGGGGTAGTAGATGGGGTAATAACTGTGATTTGTGGGTTACGAACCAAAAAAAAAAGGGAACACCATTAGTTGTTTTTGTCAGTGCAGATGAAAGTGAAGTGATAAGGAGCTCACGCAGCCTTCATCAGGGCAGATGCCATCCTCTTCTGGGATGGATTTGCTTCATGTGCACGGCATAAGGTGCATTGAAAGAAGGAAAGACACCTAACACGCGAGTTGAAGGAGGGGCGGGATGGGATTAGGCGAGGAAGGGGTGAAATCAAGACGAAGAGGGGGAGGAGGACATAGTGGAGCCTCATTTGAAGAACAAAAATACAACTCTGCGATTAGAAGCACATTCCTGGACAACATAGTTCATTTTGTTTTCCTCCCATCGAAATTCATCATTAAAATTTGAGAATCCGGGACAAGAAGAGCGGGGGGAGGGGGCGAAGACAGAGTGGAGAGGGGAAGAAAAATGTTGCCCCATGATCGAGGCAAAAGACTTCTGATCAAGAATGCGAGGAGGGAACCAAAAAACTACTCTGAAACATCAATGATTTTTCTGTCCTATATTATCAGTAGGGTGTCCAACCTGGTGCTTAAACTCTTGACAGTCCCCTCTTCTCTCTGCCTGCAGACAGTGCTGATTAGTGGTCATTATCCAATTTCATGCTCCTGCAATGGCGCCTGCCCGCTCTTGCCACACGACTTACCACCCTCCGTTTGATGTGCACATTGGAATGTTTGTTAAGGAGAAGACAGACAAGGAAGGAAGAAAGGGGTAAAATGATGAAAACTTTCAGAAAAGCAGGTAGGTTGGTAGGCAGGCAGGCAGACGGCCGGTTGTGGTAGTGGTGGCCCATATGTCGTCCAGTTGATCCAGAAAAAAGATCAGTTTATGTGATGGCGCCATCAAAGTGGTTTAAAGACGAGAGATCTACGGGCACCACCCAGAGAGAGCTGGCGCGAAGAACCAGCTCTTCAGGAGGAAGGTTAGTTCCTCGACACCCGTTGAGAGATTGCATGGTGTGCAATGGGCAAGAGGAATGAAGGAAAGAGATAACCTGGACAGTAGAGAGGGGAAGGGAGGAGGGTGACAAGAAAGCAGGGGGTAAGGGAAATAGGGGAAAAAAACGAGGATCACGAGTTCTTGCCACAACACGGAAGGATGATGACCGCAGCTATCAAAGTGACCGATGGAATGGTCTGTTTTTTTAACGATGTTCCTCTTCCGAAAAAAAAAAAGATCGATCATTAACATGGTCCTCCCAACAAAAGAACGGGTTGCAGAGTGGCAGAGCTTAATTACTATTTTCGGAATCTACTACCTTACGAAACCCAGGGCCTTCTTAATACTACTAACGAGCCTGGGAAGCCAAGAACGGACCACGATTCTTAACCCTCTATTGCTATGCAGGGGTACTGGTGTACCCCAGGGTTTTCTTTTTCCTCTCTCTTCTCTGTGGGTGACCCTGGCAAAATGGGATTCACTGTATTTTCACATGATAGGATTAGTCCCAAGGTATGAGTTCCAAAGACGTTCTAGGACAGTCCGACAAGGAAGGTCATATCAGGGCGAATGCACCTTCTGTCCCGTATGGGAATTAAAATGGATATTTACTATTTGGAGCGTGCGCACTAAGTCATCACCACCACCACCACCACGCGGAATAGAATAGAACACCTTCCTACTTGAAAAGAGAGACAAATTCCCAGGTGTGGGGAGCTCGTCCTCCTGGCGTGGGTAAACTACATGCCTCTGAAAGTAGAAAGGCTGACATTAACTAACCAGAATAAGTGAAGTAGACCCAGACCAACCAACTAGTGACCACCGCATAACGACGATGGTAGAAAATTCAAGAGGAAGTCCATAATTTGTCCATGAGATTGACCTACTATATTTGGGGAAGAGGAGAAGGAGGAGGAGGAACGAGGGGGGGGGTCTGATGTGCTGTTGGAATTTATGGAGAAAAGGGAGGGAGCATAGGGAAATGAAGAGGAGAAGAAACGGAACCAATATGATAACATGATGACATACTTTTTCTCGGTGGGCAGTTCAAATTTAACTGAAGGAAGAGAAGGGGGTGAAGGGGCGCATTATATTTTTACCCTTACTACCTGTGCGTCCTTCCTATAAAAAAAAAGAGGAGCAGGGAGAGGGAGGGGGTGAGTTGTGCAGACGAGTTGAGAGCATCTCTATTTTTCTTCTCAGAACTATTTAAATTAATTCATTGTCCCATCAGAGCGTGCATTACGGATTGCAAATCTGAATTCAGAGGTCACACCGATGGGTCGTTTCTGTTTCTCACACATTTTTTGCGGCTTCCGGTGTTGAAATTAGCCTCCATCACGCAAGATTTCTGCTCCTCCTTCTCCACCGTCACCACCACCTTGGCACAATCTCAATCCTTCCCTGCTTTCCTCTTCGTAGAAAACTTGCATATCATATTTTAACCCAAAATGATAATGACTAACACTAAAACGTGAGATAAACGACACCATAGAGACGTCAAATTGGAACGGCCCCAAACGATCTTTTCCAAAAAAAAAAATAATAAAAATCGAATAAGAATTGTTTAATATTCTATCTCGACAACGGCGACAACAACAACGGCGGCGGTGAACTTCAAATGACTTCAAGGGGAGCGCTTTAACTTCTTGGAATTTCCTTTATCATCACTGACGGCGGGACAAGGCCTGGCGGTTCCTACTTGTCCCGGATAAAAATACTAATATACACTGGCTCACACTTGATCCCGTATTAATCAGTCCCGTCAGAGCACGAAATGAAAATTCGTTACGGCGCTCCTACTCTAAAAGGGTTGAAAGGTTGGACCAGCATTTTATTTGATTCGGCACGGGGACACCTAACACTCCTCTTCCACCGCCGAGGAGTCCTACACTTACAGCATTACGTCTCACGGACGTGGAATGCAAGGGGTTCGAAACGCACAGTGACCCTCACAGCAAAACCGTGTAGAGTAGGCCTAACTATTTGATAGCAGTCTTCCTTATTGAGTGGGAGCGGCGAATTGCGTTGGACACACCAGTTCTCGTCTGATCCCTGAAGTTAAGCAGCGCAAGCCCAGCTAGTACTGACATGGGTGGCCGCTTGGGAAAACTGGGTACTGCTGATACCCAAAAAAATCGTCGCATTAGTGTAGTATCTGTGCAGTTTCTGCATAAGAACTATGCTGCGGACGGGGCTCTAATGACCTTTGTAGTTGAAGGGCCCTAAAACAACAACAATCCTTATTGAGTTAAAATGCGCAGGTTCGATCCTAGTGGTCAAAAGGAGAGTTTTCTTTCGCTAGGCAGAGAGGAGCGGCGGTATTGCGTTGGACGCAACAGTTCTCGTCTGGTCACTGAAGTTAAGAGATGCAATGTTTTTTGTTTCGTTGGTGTTTTAGGGCCCTTCCACTACAACGTCATTACAGCCCCATGCACTGCATAGTTCTAATGCAGAGACAGCACAGACACTACACTACTGCGACGATTATTGGGTATTAGCAGTGCCCAGTTTTTCCAAGTAGCCACCTATTAACTTCAGTGATCAGACGAGAACTGATGTGTCCAACTCAATAAGCTGCTCCCTTAAACGACGCAACCCCAGCTAGTACTACCATGGGTGACCGCTAGGGAACACTGGGTACTGATAATACGCAATGTAGTGCCTGTGCAGAGTCTGCATTAGGACTCCCACTGCCATGGAAGGGCCCTAAAACACCAACGAAACAAAAAAAAAACCTAGGTGGAAGGAAACCTCAAACAGCCTTTCCAATTTTCGAAAATTCACTGTATGGGGGTGTATGATGTCACAAAAGCACCATCTCTCTCTGAAAAAGAGAGAAGACATCCGTCTAAGTCAGGATCGAACCTGAACCATGGACTCGCCGCGACTCAACTATGCGTGTATGTGTTTTAGTGCCCTTCAACTACGAGGTCATTAGAGCCTCGTCCGCGACATAGTTCTTATGCAGAGACTGCACAGACACTACACTAATGCGACGATTTTTGGGCATTAGCAGTACCCAGTTTTACCCGCCGCGGTGGCGTAGTGGTTAGCACACTCGGCAACTGCGTCAACAGTTCCAGGTTCGATACTGAACCGAAGTGGGTCGGCTTCTTTCGGGCGAGAGAGAGGCCGTGAGTGTGCCTTCTTTCGGATGAGAAGTAAAACCGAGGTCCCGTGTGGGTGTACGATGGCACTGGCACGTAAAAGATCCCTCTCTACTACGCAACGGATAGATGAGGGAAAATTTCCAGGTGTAGGAGCTCGCCCTCTGGCGTCGGGAGCATTCCCCAACGAACACTAGACCGACGATAAATAAGCGTAGGGGTGCAGCTTTGGCCGGCAACCGGCTGCAGAAAAAACTATGACCAATATATCACCCCATGTCCATTCAGAGGGACAAGATGGGTACCCGACCCTGCCATTGGCGGGAAAAGGGTTAGGAGTTGCCTTTTTTTTTAGCAGTATCCAGCTTTCCCAAGCGGCCACCCATGTCAGTACTAGCTGGGGTTGCGCCGCTTAACTTCAGTGATCAGACGAGAACTGGTGTGTCCAACGCAGTTCGCCGCTCCCAAACTATGCTTGTAAATTGGTAGTATGTTACACTTGCGGGTTGGGGAGTTGGCCAAGCAGCCATAACGGGCCGACCTTAGGAATTCCCTTCCATTCCCTTACGGGTCGGGATTTCATCATGGCCTTGAAGTAGTAGCACCCTCTAATGCATGAATTTTGCCTACTAACACGAATTTATAGATCATCGATTTAAATACTTGTCCTTAATAACATTCGAACTTTTATTACGGCGCTATCAAGATCGGATTAGCGATTTTTCAAAAACGAAATAAAAATAAAGTAACCGATATTTGATCAACACCAGGATTTAAATTAAATTTTGTCCTACAAATAAAAACAAGGTTTGCGGTTCAGTTTAGTTCATGTTGGTATTCAACAGTAAATACAGAGTCATAAAATAAATTGGTTAGTAAGGGGAGAGGGATGTGCAATCAGGAGAGAGAGAACAAGTTGCACCCTAAGAGAGTGACCCGCGGCCCGTTGCTAATCACGTGGCCATGCGACTGACTCTAAGCTTTTCTTAATCTGAAGTTAGTCTTTTTCTCAATCCAAGAAGAATTTATTTTCAGTATAGGAAGCAAAAATCTCAATTAACATAACTTCGTGATTGGCTACAGGGGTGTGAGGTGGGGCGGGGCGTGGTGGTAGGGAGGGGAGACTAGGGATGTCATGTACACATCGACCGTCCCCCGTGAAACCTGACAATGATATAGCATTTTAACACTGCCAATAGACTGTAAGAAGCCAGGATCTAAACAGGAGTCAGTGGAGGAGAGGGAAGAGAGAGGAGGAGGGGGCCAAGAGGTTGAAAGAAGAGTAATGAAGTTCAAGGGTCCCAACTTAAGCCTTCAATCACGTCTAAATTCGGATAAACGTTCGCAAAAAAAAAACTACTGCAAATGCAGACAATGTCGTTTATACAACGATAGATGATGGCAGAGGCACCACACATGCTTCACATCGGACGTCCCGATAAGGGATAATAACCACCTTTCTCGAAACAGGAACAACCACAAATCACCCCTAAATGAACAGTACTCCCTTTTCTTGTCCCATACTGTGTCTATAAAGGTGCAACATCATCATCATCATCATCATCTCACCCTTCTCCCGCCTGAGGCAGGGTCGGGTCTGCGGGTTCTAATCCTCCACTCCCGCCTGTTGTCCACCAGGTCCCTCTCCACCCCGCACACATCCATGTCCGCCAGCACCACCTGCTCCCACGTTCGCTTTGGTCTCCCTCTACCTCTGGTGCCCCCAACCACCTGCAGTCCTACAATGGACCTAATTAGCTCCTCCTCTCCCCTCCTCATCACATGCCCATACCACCTCAACCGATTCTCTCTCATCTTTTCCTCAATGTCCCACACCCCCAAGCTACCTCTAACGTAATCATTACTGACTCGGTCGGATCTAGACACCCCACACATGTAGCGCAGCATTCGCATCTCGGCCACTTGCATTTGCCTTTCATGGTCCTTCCTAACTGCCCAGCACTCTGACCCATACAGCATAGCAGGCCTAACAACGGTTTTGTAAACCTTGCCCTTCAACTTTATTGGGACCCGACGATCACACAGGACCCCACTTGCCTGTCTCCATTTCAGCCTGTGCCTCAAAAAGTCACCACTTGCCAGGATCGAACCTGCTGCACCTACCACTCAGGAGACACCCTGCCACTGCCCCAGAAAAGTAGGGAGTGGAGTAAATAAAAAGTACGGATTTCATAGGGTTACGTTCTCTTATTTCCACTTTGTGGATGGTGAGTTGACAACTACTACGCCACTTAATTGTTAGCTGTTAAAGAGACGGGAGTGCAGTTGCACCGCTTGTGGATACTGCAGGTTCCATTCCCAGTGACGCTACCCACGGCAGTTAACGTCGCCTCTTTAACCTCTGGAAGTAATTTAACGATGCTAAAGAAGGCAAACTAAAGGTGACATCTTACATACACGAGAAGATAGGCAGACTTTAAAATAGACCCTGGAATGAAACACGCTAACATTGCGTTGGCCACACCAGTTCTCGTCTGATCACTGAAGTTAAGCAACGCAACCCCAGCTAGTGCTAACATGGGTGACCGCTTGGGAACACTGGGTACTGCTAATACCTAATATCGTTGTAACAGCGTAGTGTCTGTACAGACTGTGCATTAGAACGACGCAGTGGACGGGGCTCTAGTGACCATTGTAGTTGAAGGGCCCTAAAGCACCAACCAACATGGTTGGCCATGTTGTGACAATATTGGGCGGGTTCTAGTTATCCGTAGTTAGACCCCCCATTCTGTGCGTGATCCCTGCCAAGTTGTGTTGGACACACCAGTTTCAGTGTTGTTAAGCAGTTAAGTCCTGAAGTTAAGCAACGCAAGCCCACGTCAATACCAACATGGGTGGTTGGTAAAGAACGTTGGGTGCTGCAAATTTCCGCTTTCCTTCGTCCTCTTTACCTACCTCCTCATCTCCCGCCAGCAGCCTCCTAAGGGTTCGTCCTGAAACTAATCCAGAATAGTTACAGGTTTCAGATCTGTCCATGAAATATTGCCTTTTCGCGCCCTGGCGTCTATGAAAGGTCTTAGTAGTAGTAGTAATAGGGCAAGACACAAGATGACATTAACAGCTTGTGCTGCACCTACAAGGCTTATCAAGGTATAGTCATATTTCACATCAGCAGTTAAACAAACTCGACGCACTCACATTTCAAATTCGGCAAGAAGAACAAAACAGTAACGCCAACGTGACGTCACTGACGTGGGCGTTTTAAAAACATTTGGCGCCAAATGGAAAAAAAAAAATGTGTTTCTGGAAAGCCAAATGCGATAAGGTCATCCCGCGACGAATTCAATCGCATTAAGAAACCCGGAAGCAGCGAGGAACCTTCAACCAACATCACTGAGGTCCTTTCCTACCCTTTCACCCACGCACCGGACCTGGGCAGGTAGAGCAGAGGCGTGTCCATATAACCACCTCCGTGTTTGCAATATTGCAGAACCCTGTGCGGCAGCTATTGCCTAAGAACCAACAACTGAACGCCATGTTTTTAGTTTGGGTTTATTCGAATATTACGATATCTTTCGGACAAAAACTGAGAACTTGTTTGAACTTCCGGCATATTTTAACATCCATCAACTCCAGATATCCAGAAAAGACAACTACTAACGTGTTTTACGGGCCCTTCAACTACATTAGTCATTAGAGCCCCGTCCACTCCATAGTTCTAATGAAGAGACTGCACAGACACTACGCTGATGCGACGATTTCTGGGTATTAGCGGTACTCAGTTTTCTCAAGCGGCCACCCATGTTAGTACTAGCTGGGATTGCGTTGCTTAACTTCAGTGATCAGTCGAGAGCCCTGTGACAGGGTCGGGTACCCAGTTTTTGTCCCGTTGGGACACGTGATCGATCTATACAAACCCGGTCGCCAACCCCTATGCTAATTTATCGTCAGACTATTTGCTTCACTGGGACACTTTTTTTCCTCAACCCACACCTGGAAATTTTGTATTCCATCTACACGTTGCGTGTAGAAAGGGTTCTTTCGCGCCCAGTAGCGACATTCCTGCACACCGCACAGGGCCCCACGGCTTTACTTCCAACTGACTGAGACGTACCGGGAGCCTGCCTCTCTCTCTAGCCCAAAAGAAGCCAACCCACCTCGATCCTGTATCGAACCCGGATCCACTGACTCAGTAGTCAAGCACACTATCTCTGCGCCACCAAGGTGGGCCTATTTATCCAATTGACGTAATATGTGGGAAACCCCTAAACGAACAATGGATAAAATACAAACATAGAACTGTAAATTTCAGCCAATCGCAAAGCGGATTGAGATCACGTGAGTCAGAATGTAGAAAACATTTTCTAACGTTCAGTTCTAGCTCAAGGTTTCCGCATGCGCAGTACAGGATTGCTGTCACGTAGTGTATGTGTTGACTTTTGAGGTCAGGGTGCGCAGGTTCAATCCTGCAAAGAGGAGAAGGAGGAAGTTGGGTATAATCCGACTCTTAATATAATTAAAATAGCAACAAGACAATTTTTGTACAACTATTTGAAACAACAACCATAACAACATCACGTATATTATCTCCGTCAAAACAAATATTATTTCGTCCAGAACCTCAGGTATGATAGCGATGTTGGTTTGTCATCCCGAATATCGTTGCATAACATTGCACCCCTCCCCACTCGCCTGCTTCCCCACCCACGGATCTCTTCATCAAATGACAAGTTTACTACTGGAGCAAACTGATAACAACATTTCGACTTAGATCTGTTTGTTTTCTTGGCTGCCATCTTTGTTTTATTTTTCTTCGCCCCTGTGGTTCTTTTTAAAAGTGCCCCGGGACGTCTCCGCACCTTCACACCCACCTTTCTCTATTTTACTCATAATTCCCTATCCCGATTTTCCCATCCATCTACCCATCCCAAACCAATCGGAAGGAGGGAGAAAAGGGGAGAAAGAGGGAAAGAAAGAGGAGGGAAATTATTATTTTGGGTCGCGTGGGTCCTACCCTACGTGCCACCTTGCCAACAAGACACACCCAGCTCACCGCCTCTCCTAGTTTACTTAACCAGGTTTAAAGCTCAACAGGTAAATGTTAAAATGCAAACAAGATAAATAAAAACAAAAAAAAAAATATTTTATATAAAGTATATTGATCATGCAAACAGAACCACGACTCCGGGTTCAAAGGTCGTTCACGAGTTCACCAAATTTTGAAGCCGGAACGAAAACTTTATTTCTGTACTTCGATGTACTCCCTAAACCGAAACACACCCTTATTCTGCTTATGGTGTGGCCAGGCCTCACACGCGTCTCCCCCATTCTCCAATTCTACACCCACACTGCTATATCCTGCCTGCAACCTACCCTCCCATTCCGTATAGCCAGGGGGATGGTTCGGGCCGTTCTTCCGCTCACGAGTCAGAAACATAGTTTATGAGGTGCGGGCGGACCACATCCACTTATTGAACAGGGTAGATACCATATTTCATGTTGAGACTGCCGGCCGAGTAACTCCTGCTGGCGGACCGACCGCAAGGTTGTTACCGATTCCTAGTTTAGGGCCTACTTGTGCCCCCTTCTCTTACCTAAGACCTGCAAGTATTCCCATGATGAGCATGTCTGACACTGAGCTCATCTAGACGTAAAGAGCTCATCGACGACTTCAACAGATGATTTAACGTCAGCCGGTTGTCAGTGGGGTACCATACGACGTAGAACAGACACTAGCCATCATTCCCGCCTATGGCAGGGTCGGGTGTCCATTTTTACCCCATTGGGACGCGTAAGAGATCCGTTGGACGATAATTCTCTACGCAGCCGGCTGCCTTTTTGTTGTTGTTGCTTGTTGGTGTTTTAGGGCCCGTCAACTACAAAGGTCATTAGAGCCCCGCCCACAGCATAGTTCTGATGCGACGATTTTTGGGTATTAGCAGTACCCAGTTTTCTCAAGCGGCCACCCATGTCAGTACTAGCTGTGGTTGCGCTGATTAACTTCAGTGATCAGACGACAACTGGTGTGGCCAACGCAATTTGCCGCTCAGCCGCTCAGTCAATTTTTTATTCATTGGGGCACTTTTACTCCAGTGACGAGGTCCGAGGCGAGGTCCGGAGCGTGGGGCGAGGTCCTATACCTGGAGTTTTTCGTCAACTATACGTATATGGCACTCCGTGCAATAAGGGCTCTTTTACATGTCGGTGACACCTTAATTCTTATCTGGGACGGAAGATAAACGGAGGCGAACTTCGGCACCAAGGGAAGGAGGTTACGAACCTGCTACCGACTCAGTTTTTATGAATATCGACACACTGGAAAAAAGGGGGGCATGTACGGCGTTCACATTGAACTAGGGCACCACTGAGGTACATCGTTTGGCCCAAAACACATTTACATAATAACCCTTTCAAATTCTTGTATATTCCTCAGTCCGGAAGGTAATGGAGATGGCGATAATGAAGAGCAATAGAGGAAGTGAGAGGGGGAGAGTAGAGCGAGGGGAGCACAGCGAAAGAGGAAAGGATGAGAAGGAAGGAGAATGAAAAAGGAGGCAGCCAAAACAACGAACAAGAAAGTGTATGAATGAAAGGGGTAGAGGACCACATTTTTGAGCCCACATCACGCACTCTTGTAACACAGAAGAGGCGATTCTGAAAATTGATGAATTTGAAATGCACCTCTGAGGAGCAGTAACATATCAATATTTCTAGAAATGACATCCGAATCACGAATTTCAACCAACGAAATGAAATAGTGTTGTGGGTGGAGCGAGTGAGGGTCACTCGCTTGACCCTACAGTGAGTTTTCGACCACACACACCAAAATAAAAACAACAATAACAACAACAATAAATAAATAATATTTTTGAGGAAAAAAAATATAAGACGAAGACGTCAAAAAACTTTGCGTGATTTAAACCCAACATCCCATATTGAGAAAATGAAGGAGGACTTTATTTATTTAACGTCAAACTTTCAACTCTGAAGGGGTACTTACCGACACCAACAAGGAGCAACAACTCCCAAATTCATGGAGATCTTTTTATTTTTATGCATACAAAAGTAAAAGAGATTGTTTTTCAAGTGGCATAGCAGAAATCTATACGAGACGGTGCACCCGTCTTTGTTTCCCATTTCGGGTAAAAACAAAAAAAAAAGCAATTCCTAACCCTTTTCCCGCCTATGACAGGGTCGGGTACCCATCTTGTCCCTGTGTATGGACACAAGGACGATATATTGGACAGTGTTTTTCCACAGCCGGTTGTCGAATAAAGCTGCAACCCCTATGCTTATTTATCGTCGGTCTACTGTTCGTTGGGGCATTCCACCGACGGGAATGCCCCACCCCGGGCATTCCCGGGCAATCCGAGCTCCTACACCTAGAAATTTTGCCTCATCTACCCGCTGCATAGTAGAGAGGGTCCTTTATCGTGTAAATGCCATCGTACACCACACGGGACCTCGGTTCATCCGAAAGAAAGCCCGAAAGAAGCCAACCCACCTCAGTCCAGTATGGAATCTAGAACTACTGACGCAGTTACCGAGCGTGCTACCCACTGTGCCATCGAGGCGGTTTCCCATTTCGGGTGTTAGAAGAAATTCATTGCCCCCCCCCAGGACTCTAAGCTCCCCCATTTCATTAGGAATTCAAAAGGACAGAGGGGTTAAAAAATGAAACTTGTAAGCATGAACCATGGATACCTACTCCACCAACCTGGTTTCCAAACGAGCCAGTTTCAGTCGTTCAGTGGTTCCGCGAATTGCAAGCTCGAAACTAACAGGGGCAGGGCACTTCTTTTGGAGTGGGTGGGGAAGGGCACGGTAACCCCCAAATGCACCTTCCATCCCGAAAGGGAATAAATCCAGTTTCTACTTTATGGAGTGCGTACAGTGAGTGTCACCACTGAACGGAAAAGAACCTTATGGAAAGAAAAAATATGCGTCTAGAAAAACGGAAGCCCACTCGACCTCTGGTGTCGGTAAATTACCTTTTCGGGGAAAAAGTAGATATATCGGCGTTAGGTAACAAAATAAACCAAACTCAAGTAAGAGCTCTAGAAATGAACACCGAAGGCACTACTTCTTGCTACCTCGTAAGAAAATCCTATAGGTCTGTAATACAAAAACACGTTTCCCAAACGGGACAGTAGCTTCAATTTCCGTTTGACGGAGATCCTAGATCAGGACACGACGGTGGGGAGAGCTTTTCAAGAGGAAACCTACCAGCAGAGCCTTCATGTGAAATTCAACATTTTTTGTACCACGTATCGACGACGATCATTCGAGGTTCGCTCGTCGTACATTTGGTCACCATTTTTAAGAACATGGGACGACAACTTCCATCAGAAAAGGGAACAAAACGAGAGGGTCATGTGACACCACCGTGCCACACGTTTATTTTCGCTTTAATTTCCCCCTCCTACTTTTATGCAATTAAGATATTAAAACAAATTATGACGATAAATTGAATCAAGTTCATTCAATTGACAAGAGATGACGGGTTTGTTACAAAACGGGTGCTCACTAACAGGTGACAAAGAGTTCAATGGCTGCATTGGTGTAACTCCATTCAGTAAACAACAACAACCGTTACAGCAGCCACTAACACCCTACAACAATTTCAGAGTAGTCGAGGCTTCTGAAAGAGAAGGGGAGGGGAAGAGGAGTGGCAATGGAGGTGAAGAGAAATTTAGGACCCTGCATTAGGACATTAAGGAAAGTCTATCTTTTGCAATGAAAGTTTTATAAACATTCTCAATCCCAAATTCCCAAACGGGACAATTACATTTCACTACCACTTCCTTTACTGCCTTTTAGTATAGAGTTCACAGCACAGTATTGCTAAATCCGTGAAAGCAGGTTCGAATCTGACTAAAATGATTATTACTTTTCGGAGTGGGTGGGTATAAATCCCTGTCACACTTCAAGGAGGACGAAGAAGAAGAGACGGACAAGAAAAAGGCACAGTGAAGACACCACACTATAACTCCTATCATTAATCACATCCCAATTTAGCTTATCTTACCTGAAAAGGTGGTAGTCAATAGGGCGTCTTTTCATTTCGGATATATATTAGCTTTCGGTTGTGTAATCATACAATGGAAGAAGCTTCACACTCTGAAAACAAAACAGTAAAAAAAATAAGAAGAAGAAACCGAGATAAGACATCCGGAAAACTAAACAACCTGCAGGGTAAAAAAAAATAATAAACATGGCTGACTGACTGCACGCAAGCAAACAGCTGAGTGATAACTACTCAAAATGAATCCCTCGATGACTGCTCGAATTCTTAATTATATTCCCATAATTTACACCACTCTAGAGGAGCTAAGACGGGTGGGACAAAAGAAAACGGAAAGACAGTCGAGTGAGGAATGTGAAGAGTATCTACAGGATGACCATAGGATGAGAGTGAACATTCAGAACAGGCCTCTCTACAGCTGAAGGTAATTTATCAACGCCAGAGGAGAAGGCGGGGGCGACTTCTCACACCTTGAAATTCTTACCAATTTACTCTGTTCCACGTAGAAATGGTTATTTTACCTGCAGTGGTGACATCGTACACACGCCACACAGTGGGACACCGGTCTTACTTCTTCCCTTTCGGGACGGCAAATACGCTTGGGAAAAGAAGTCACCACCTGCCTCGGTTTGTTTGTTTCGTTGGTGTTTTAGGTCCCTTCCACTAAAAGGTCATTAGACCCCCGTCCACAGCATAGCTCTAGTGCAGAGACTGCACAGACACTACACTAAAGCAACGATTATCGGGTTTTAGCGGTATCCAGTTTTCCCAAGCGCAGTGCCGGATTGACCATCAGGCTAATTAGGCTAAAGCCTAGGGCCTCAACATTTAGCGGGCTTCAAAATTTAAGAAAAGGGCCTCAAAATTGAAATAGCCTAGGGCCTCTCAATATCTAAATCCGGCACTGCCCAAGCGGACAACCACGTTAGTACTAGCTGGGGTTGCGTTGCTTAACTTCAATGATCAGACGAGAACTGGTGTGTCCAACTCAATAAGCCGCTCCCTTCCAAGTTCCGTTGGACACACCAGTTCCCGTGAGATCACTGAAGTTAAGCAGCGCAAGCACACGTCAATACTAACATAGGTGGTTGGTAAAGAACGTTGGGTGTTGCAAATTAGCCCTCTCCTTCATCCTTTCACCTACCTTCTCATGTCCCGCGGGCAGCCTCCTAAGGGTTTATATCCTGTTATGGCTGCCTGGCTTACTCCGCAACCCTTGAAACTAATCCAGTAATCCTACCTGCCTCGGTCAGAATCGAACCTGTATTCATGGATAGAAATTGAGCATGTTACGGATTAAATTGCCGAGGTGGGCCCCATAGAATGAGAACACGCAGGAAATGGGCAGAGAATGGAGACGAGCATGAGTAAGGATATTTTCACTGCGGAAAATTACACACAGTTGAAGGAGACAGCCTGCAACTCAAGGTGGTTTCAAGGGAAGAAGGGGGAGAGAGGGTTATGTGTGTGTGCAGGATAGAAAAAAATGGTAATTGTGAGTGGTAGTGTTCCCTACAGAAATGGGTCAGATACATCACATACTACTCCTTCCCAATATCATTCTAGTATGCTCAATAAACACTGTCGACTGACCACTTCCTTCGCCCTGTTAATGAGCCGTAAAATGACCTTCTTCGTCTCCCAAACTCGGCCGGCCAGTGCGGAAAACCACAAAAACTCAGGCTTGAAACAAGGACTAAATATTTTTTATCCACCTTTGTAGCATGATAATCCATGTCACTCACACCTCAGAGAGAGCAAGAGAGACGGGAGAGGGAGAGTCGGCACCTGCCTTTTTAAATTCCGAAAAGGGAAGAAAGCACGAGAGAGAGAGGGAGAGAGAGAGAGAAAGAGAGAAACTTAATGGGATGAGAAACCTTGAAAAACCAGGCCTCGAAACTCCAGTTTTAAATTCGGCCTCATTTCACTTAACAGACACCAAACACGCCTAATTAATTCAAGAATCGTCGCAGGTCAATGGAGTAGCAAATTGAGCTCTACCTTCTGCAGAGAGAGAGAAATCACGCTTGGGAAGAGGTAGGTAATGCACGCATTTATTCGGGACGTTGAGTAAGCCAAAGTGATATTCAAAGAAAATCAAATCAAAATATATACCCTAAGTTTTAAACTGCTTGAAAAATACGAAAAAGTGACAAAAGGAGGAGGAAGAGATGGCAGTGGTCAAATAAAAACCAAACGTCCCAACACGGAATCACACCAATCTTTACCTCAAACCTGATCACCCCTTTTATCCTGCACCTGAAGAAAAAAAAACAATAAAAACTGCAACTAGTGTGATGTCCTTTACAAATCTGGAAACAAAATTTCTAATTATAATAATACAGGGATAAAGATAATAATAACAATCTCGCATCTCCGTAACCAACTTTGCTCACTCATACACCCTAGTTTCAAATCGTAAAACGTGAATAACCCGCGGCACTCATACGAACAAGAGGCGAACACTGAGCGAAAAACGCGATGTAGAACTGGAGTGCTAACACGCCACAGATAAGAAAAGTTACTTAGCGACAAAAGAGCGCTTTTTTCCAGTCTATTACGTCACTGGTCAATGGTGCGCGATTGCACGCACTGCGACGGGGAGATATGTCAGAGTGAGAGCGAGCGAAAAATGATGCCAAACGCATCTACTACCACCGAGTAGCAAGCAGCAGCAGCAACAACAGCTCGACGTGAATTTTGGCGCAGAAACAGGGCAGGGCTTGTTGGCAGAGGGGTGGAAGAGGTTGGTGTGGTGTTGTTTTTTTTGGACCGCCACCACTACCACCATACGGCTCAACAACCAAACAGCAGCTACCGCCACCAACAACGACGGTGAAGGTATCGTTTCGCCTCCTCATATCCAATTCAGAGACGATCGAGTGCGCACGGGGATTTTCAACTTTCGTCTATTAGTCATCGAGACAAACGTTAGGAGCGTGGCAGTCGCTCGACATTTAGGGTAGTGTAGTGCTGAGTTTTTAATTCGGAAAGGGGGGGCTGGCTGGCTAGTTGCCTGCCTGCACCACTGAGTCTTGTCAGTGTCGTGAATGACGGGGACGGGCCGCTGTTTGCCGAATAATCGTCAAGGTGCAGTAACGGCAACAACGTGAGTGTGAATGTGCGTGCGCGGGTGTATGTGTGTGTGGTGATGATGGTGTGTTCACGGTGGCCACCGAGTGCAATATTGGATTTATAACGACCAGGGGGCATAGGTGGTTCCAAATTACCCACGGTGTAACTTTTTTTTTCTTATATAACTATGCTAAGTTGATCTAAGACGACGTCGACGACACATGAAACATACAAAAAATGTACGTCACTTGGACGACATCATCGAATATGATGTGCACCATCAGCCGAATTTAAAAACGTCCCATTTGACGACAATGGACTTGTACTACAAAAGTTTTCCTACAATTTCTGACGAAATTGATAAAAAATAATTCCGGCAACACTGGTATGTCTATCTGGCAGCCCGCAGTGCGTTATTTTCTCAGAAAATTTCCGTGATAAATCAGTGCACGTCATAAAAAAGCAACAGGAGAGGAGAAAAAAACCTTGGTGTCAAAAGGGGGGGCTTAAAAATTATGAATCTGATAAGAGTTCCTTACGGAAAACTCAGTTTTCCGGATACCAAAGTTGGTTTCTTTTGAGTTGAAGGTTGTTGAAAAGTTTCGCATCCAATATCACTCTTTTAAGATTGGTGACAAGTGTATATTGAAAGAAATAAGAAAGGGGTGAATCTGGCCCCGTCCCATACGAAGAACCAGAAAAGTGTCAACACGAGAAGACCTTCGCCGAAAGAAAAGTATTTCATTAAATCTTTATCCCTCATATCAGCACCCAGATACATATAATTCGGCAACAATTATCCTCATTCTGCCACCGGAAGTAGTTTCCTGCAGAGTTCAATTTCTGGATTCTCCAGAGACGTCTGAATAGAAAGGAGAAGGACATCAAGGTGGAAACAGCTGTTCGCGACACCCCGCTCTTCAAGGGGGTGCTGCGTTGACCAAGTTCATCGTAGAGAATGTTGGCCAACTATATGCCCATACCCTCGACAGGAGGACCAATGGGGAGCATGCTCTCTCAATCGACAAATTCGGATGCCGATGAACCTGTCAATCAAACCAACGGATACTATCCAGGTATGGATTTGGACTATGATAAAGCCGTCAATTTGGGCGCGCCGACTCCAACTGCCGCCGGTGAAATGGGCGCCGAAGACTCTTCCGCCGACGAGCAGCAACTTCATCCAATGCAACGACACCGGCGCCATCCGATGACTATGTCACCTTATGACGACCATCGGCATATGTCACCCTCGCCTATGGCCACTCACTTGTTGCCTCCACCGCCACCACCGGGCACTACACCTGTCAGTGCCTCCAATGGTGGAGATGGTGACTGGAGTTGGGCCTTACACGATCGTTGTAGTCCGGCCGTGGCGGGCATTGGTCCACGAGGAGTATTATCCCAATCCCATCCTCAGGGTCATACCATTGTGATGGATCTGGAACAGTCACAGAGTCAAGGTGGAGGGCACCCAACAATGCCGCCTCAACATCACCTCCTGGCCAATTTGACAGGAGGAGGACCTGGAAATGGTGCTGGTGGTGACGCATCCAGTCCCATGATGTCATCAGAAATGGGAGTTGTCATAGGCGTTGGAATCAAAGGTCAACAACATGGCCATAGTCGGAACAAGGAACAGAGGATTCGACGGCCCATGAACGCCTTCATGGTATGGGCCAAAGTCGAACGGAAGAGATTAGCCGACGAAAATCCAGACCTTCATAATGCAGATCTCAGTAAAATGCTCGGTAAGTAGTTTCTCTTATCATTGTCGTTAGGACAAATCCCACCTTTCCGTTTGGTGTTCGACGGTAATGGGAACGTCCACATTTTTAAATTTCATTTTTTGGGCATGTGCCACATCCTTCCTTGTGTGGCACTAGCGGAGGTTAGCATCGAAAGAATTTTCCGAATTCGTAAGACCAAAAATTATAACATCATCCAGTCCAGAATCCGGACTGTGAGGAATACTGACTACAAGACCTGAGGAATCAGATGGGACCTTTTTTTTTGACAGTTGAAAAAGAGGCGAGGGAAGAACTATCCGACCATTCCAATTCGACAATTCTTCATCTTAACAGTATCTAACCAATAGGAGAGGGTGTGGTGGTGGGGGGGGGGGGTCGAGAGTACCTAAGTTCGGACTTTCCAAGCAGAAACAGAAGAGTGGTCGAAAGGGAGACCCAAAAAACGGCATCGGGACCTCATAGAGGATACAAACGTGTTACACGGCTTACTGCCAACTTAATATCACAACCCTTTTAGCCGTCACGTAATGTAAGGGGATACAATGGGACAAGTTTTTTTTTGCTCGGGGACCCAAACCAACAAGGAGGAGGAGGGGATAAGAAAGAGGAGGACGAGAGGGAAGAAAGAATTTCGGCAAAGACCATGGAATTGGGCCATCAAAGTTGTCCGTTAAATCAACATAGTGCTACCCTAATATTTATAACCCATCCTCCAAATGGAGTTCCCTGTCCCTCTCTCTCTCTCTCTCTGTGAGAAAGAGGAGGGGGGGGGGACCATCCTCTTCTCATTCATTATTAGTATCGGATATATTATCCATCTCGCATTTTGAACGATCGATTTGTTGATTGCCAGCACGCGCGAGTAATGTGAAGCTGCGAGATTAATGAAGATTAATCCAAAAGGATTAAGTTATTATCGTATGGCAGAGTTACCACATTCCACTTTTGACATAGTGTCTTACACACCAAGTAGGCCTATACGGAAAGTAGCTAAATATACACATTTTATATTTCTAATTATTGTGGGTTATTTTTAATAACTAGATTATTAAAAGGAAGGAAAAAATATGTTTATGAAGCAACAAATTAAATAGGTATTAAAATAAGGTAGACATTTTTAAATAATCACTGAGAAGAAGAAAAACTGTGGGGACAACCATAATATCCAGTGACCTTTGATCGAAACTAACTTATTAAAGTAGAAAAAAAGGTGGAGGAAGCTCGGCAACTACGCCAGTAGTTCTAGGTTCGATACTGGACCGTGGTGGGTCGGCTTCTTTCGGGCGAGGGAGAAGCCACGAGTGTGCCTTCTTTCGGATGAGAAGTAAAATCGAGGTCCCGTGTGGGTGTACGATGGCACTTGCACGTAAAAGAACCCTCTCTACTACGCAACGGGTAGGTGAGGCAAAATTTCCAGGTGTAGGAGCTCGCCCCCTGGCGTCGGTAGCATTCCCCAACGAACACTAGACCGACGATAAATAAGCGTAGGGGTGCAGCTTTGGCCGGCAACCGGCTGCAGAGTTGTTGTTGTTGAAGTTTTAAGGCCCCGTCAACTACGAGGTCATTAGAGACCCGTCCACTGTATAGTTCTAATGCATATACTGCACAGACACTACACTAATGCGACGATTATTGGGTATTAGCAGTACCCAGCTTTCCCGAGCGACCACCCATGTCAGTACTAACTGGGCTTGCGTTGCTTAACTTCAGTGATCAGACGAGAACTGGTGTGTCCAACGCAACTCGCCGCTCCCTACCGGCTGCAGAGAAAACTATGACCAATATATCACCCTGTGTCCATTCAGAGGGACAAATGGGTACCCGACCCTGCCATAGGCGGGAAAAGGGTTAGGAGTTGCTTTTGCTAAAAAAAAGGTGGAGGAAAACATAGAGAGGGAGGAGGAGCAGAAGGAGAGGCCCAGTTGGCGATTTCAGCAAAGTAGTATTAGTGAGGAAAGGGGAGAAGGGATGGTCGTCGTCACCATGATGTCCATGGCCGCGTGGATCATAAATTCCTTCATATTGTTAACGTGACTCTGAATAACTCATAGGTCCATTAACCGGGATAAGTCGAGACGTTGTCCCGTCGCCGCCAATTGCTTTTGGAGGGACGAATTGAGAAAGGGAGGAGAAGAGGTGTTAGGAACAAGCATAAGGAGGAGACGAAATTTTACCCCTTTTCCTCCTCGAGTATTGTAGTTCATTTTTATAAAATAAATATGGACCCCGTAATCTAAGTCCAAACGAGGAATCAAGTCATTAAACATGTAAAAGTCCGCCTCTGAATTCTGATTAACAATGATGGGACGGGAGGGGGGAGTGGGGACCAGGGTAAGCCGCGCGCGCGTTACGATGAAGACAGGCTAGTGGTCAAGGTTCGATTCATTACATTACTGGCAAATAATTGAAGTGGCTCCTTGAAAATAAAATTCAGTATTATTAAAGCGTTAGAAGTTACAAGAGTCGTCTTCTACGCTGAGTGGTCACTTGTGGTTTCTACTTGACCACTACTGCTTGCGGCCTCTGGTTTCCCCAACTCTAGTCCTGAAAATCATATCTGACCACACCTTTCACAAGACTTGCTCCATTCCTGTAAAATTCGTACCTAAACTACTGTCAGTCATTACAGACTGACCTTGGTCACTTTTCGTTCTTAAAAAAAATGTAGAAATGGATGAGTAACAATTCTAAAGGTGGCCCCACACGGTCGATCCAACAGGCCAAATGGCGCTGTGCCGATCCAAAACTCACTGTGTGTGTGGGGGGGGGAATCAGATGGATTGTTGTGAATCGGCAGGCTCGGCTAGATTTTTGTCCAGTCCAAATTCCGCGACGCCGAGAAATGGAACCGAGGCTCAGCCTTACCGTGTGTGGGAAATCCCTGCGCCGAATGGAGTCGGGAAACTTCCAGGCCTTGGTGTGCCTGTACAATTCCCGATCCAAATCCTTTCATTATGAAATCAGTGAAGTCGGAAAGTATGGCTACCTCTAGCAGCGCCCTGTTTGTGGCAAATGCGAACTTCAGCGACAGCTAAGCAACTACTAACTCTTACGCTGCCTATGGCAAGGTCGGGTACCAGTCTTTGTCCCTCAGAATGGACACGTGGGCCATCTATTGGACGGTATTTTTACACAGGCGGCTGCCGACCAAAGCTGCAATCCCTAGGCTTATTCATCGTAGGCCTACTGTCCGTTGGGACAGTGGCGTACCTAGGATATTTTGCGCCCAATTCACAGATGTACACATGATTGTGACATAGAGCAAACTGGAATAGTCCTGACTCCGCGTCGATTGCTGCGGTCGTCCATGCCCCCTAAATTGGACTGAGTCCAAATGGACTCATGCCAAATGGACCGAACATTTTGACCAGGTTAGCAGCTAGAACCCTAAACCTCACTGAGAAATGCGCGTTGCTCTTCAAGCAACCACAATAGCACTTTTTAATTCTTTACTCAGCAGTTAGGGCGCAAACATATGATTTCAGGGTCAATCCTGTTGAAATCAGTGGTCAAAAAGGGCGAAGAGCTGAAATAGCCATCTCCTTTGCACTCCTTTTTTTTGTCTCTGATACCCTGAAGTACTCCCACAGAGTCGGAATTTCCACAAATAATTGTATACTTCTGGAATGGAGGATGTGACACTGACGGACCTATGAAAAACCTTCTATTCTGTGCGAGGCTCGAACCTTCACACCCGAAGTTATTCACATCTCCGTGAGTAGTAGCACCATGTCACTCCGTACTTAAAATAACTGATCTGATTTTACCTTATCCAGATGCGGGACATTTCAGTATTCATTCAAAAGTTCCTTAAATACGGTACGTTCCATCTGTACCCGTTTCTAGATAATTTAGTGGAGAGGGGGGGGCAAAGAACAGTTTTCGTCAAGTACAGTCTGATAAGAGACAGTAGAGTTCCCCGGCAATTAGTATGAAAAGAGGTATGAAGGAGCTGGTTAGGTCCTTAACATGAATCCGAAATTATAAGGTAACGTACTGGAGCACCCCTCAATCAAGCTGGAAGGATACGTTATTCGACAGCAGTTCAAAATTCAACATGGACCCATCTACTTCTGGAGTTCATTTACCGACCCAAAAAGGCGGGCGACAAGGAAGAAAGGGGGATGATCTTCTACTCTTGGAAATTGAAAAAAAACCCCACACTTTTAGGTGCAGCGGGTGACATCGTGCACACCCTCACAGAAAGGGCCCCAGGTGGATGTCTTAGGACAAGAGAGAGGCGCATCCAAGAACTGAAACTGTGGCTCCATGTGATGTGCACGATGTCACCACAGTGCACTTCCTACAAACAACAAAGCAACTCCTAACCCTTTTCCCGCCTATGGCAGGGTCGGGTACCCATTTGTCCCTCTGAATGGACACAGGGTGATATATTGGTCAAAGTTTTTGTGCAGCCCGTTGCCGACCAAAGCTGCACCCCTACGCTTATTTACACCACGCTTATGTATACCACAGTGCACTTCCTACATGGAGAGGAAATACACGTATCTATAGATCGGTACACCATCGTCCGGGAAGGAGGGAGAGGGGAGGTGTAGCATTTCGCCCTCTAGGGATCGGTAAATTACCTTCAGAAGTGGATAATCCAACGTTAAATAAACAATCATATGATAGACACTGTCTTCACTTCTTCCCATGCGGGACAGAGGAAATCGCTCATGGGACCTTATACGCATCTCCCTCTCCCTCTGTCGTCCGAAAGAAAACACCTGCCTGAGCCAGGATCGAACCAACAACCATGAACTCACCATTTCAACAAATACAATTACGGGACAGCTGGTATTTAGCTCTCCGTAATCTGGATTTGTTGTTGTTTTAGGGCCCTTCAACTACAAGGTCATCAGAGGCCCGTCCACAGCATAGTTCCGATGCAGAGACTGTACAGACACTACACTAATGCGACGATTTTTGGGTATTAGCAGTACTCAGTTTTACCAAGCGGCCACCCATGTCAGTACTAGCTGGGGTTGAGTTGCTTAACTTCAGTGATCAGACGAGAACTGGTGTGTCCAACGCAATTCGCCGCTCCCCCGTAATCTGGAGAGCTGGCGAAGTGGACAGGAACATCACAAACCTAGTCAGCTAACACCTCAGATTAGAGGGGGGGGCTGTAATATGTGTGAGGGCGGCAGAGATATGAGAAAAGGAGGGGGAAGGGGGAGGGGCGAAAGAGAAAAGGTAGAGTAGACACTAAACTACAACAGGAAGAATATATCCAGGTTAAACAAGACAGGGTTAATCCTTAATAAATATGCAAACAACGTCTTATGTACAGAAGAAGAAAAAAATCTGGGTCTGATAAGGATTTTCGTCAAGCACAGAGCCTCCTTCTTCATTCCTCAAAGTAATATTTTCCAAAAAAATAACCTTAACAACCCCCGTCCTGTACCATAACAAGCATTCCGAACGAACAAACCTGTGTGCTCATCAGAGTTCCCATCCCTGCGGCCCTGTCTCTCAACATATTCATCATTTCGTCCGCCTTTCCAACCCTCCACTCCGCCATCTCGACACGTTGGGGGCAACCTCGTTGATAAGATTGTGTCACAAATGATTTAACGCACCATTATTTATGAGATAATAGGCGAGACACATCAACAATGTGTAAAAACGTGGATTAAAACGGATAATCGGCGAAGGGGGGGGGCTAGGGGCGAGAGGAACATGGCGTAGGAGGAAGAAGAGCAATGAGGAGGGGAGAGAGAAAAAAAACATCTTTTTTTGGTAACTTTATTTATTTTGATAATAATACTAGGTACTACTAAAGCCCTACCAAGGACTATCATATGATAAAAAAAAAAGTCCTATTCATCAACAAACACGTTCACCCCTTTGCTCATATTTGGGGGGGGGGGGGGCAACAGTCAAAAAAAATATTTCGTCCAAGGAAGAAAAAAAGGGGTGAGGAGAGAAAGGAGGAAAAAAAGCAGAGGAGGGGGCAAACCTCCATATATACTACGCAAAAGAAATTAAAATCACGAAGTGACCTTTGACCATTCCACTAAAACCTACGTACCGTTCGGCCCATTCTCAACTAGTGTGTGGGGTTATTCAAGCAATTAAACCCTTTTCACGCCTATGGCAGGGTCGGGTACCCATCTTGTCCCTCTGAATGGACACAAGGGCCATCTATTGGACAGTGTTTTTCCACAGGCAGTTGCCGATCAAAGCTGTAACATCTATGTTTATTTATCGTCAGTCTACTGTTCGTTGGGGAATTCCACCGACGCCAAGGGGCGAGCTCCTACACCTGGAAATGTTGCCTCATCTACCCGTTCCATAGTAGAGAGGGGTCTTTAACGTGCAAACGCCATCGTACACCGCACCGGATTTCGGTTTTACTCATCCAAAAGAAGGTGCACTCGGGCCTCTCTCTCTCTCTCTCGCCCGAAAGAAGCCAACCCACCTCGGACCGGTATCGAACTTAGAACCACTGACGCAGTTACCGAGCGTGCTACCCACTGCGCTACTGACGCGTGTCGTATAGTATTAGAGTGATCTGTAGGCGCCCTAGGCAAGTGGGTCCATCGCTGCCCCTCCCATTAAATTCAATGCAGTTCTAAACTGTCCAAGCGTCCCTCACGCTCTTGGCATTTGTCCCAATGCCAATGCATTACTAAGGCTCTGCAACAAGGCGCCTCGAGAAAGCCAAAATTTAGAAAAGGCCCCACCAATCAGAGAAGTTTGGGAACCCTAGGACTATGAACATTTTAAATGAGTGATAGACTGCTTGGCAAGGAAGTACCTCTGTAATTTGGCCGCCCCTATGAAATTTGCCACCCTAGGCAGCCGTCTAGGTTTGCCTGCCCCATGAGCCGCCTGTGTGCGTTTGTTTAGGGCATCAGGGTGTCTCCATTTCCAATTTTTTTTCAGGGGTTTACATGTTGCTGGAACCTAACATGAGTACCAACGCTCGCGTTCCCTTACAGAGAAGGGGGAAAGGCTGCATTGAGTTGGACACACCAGTCGTCTGATCACTGAAGTTGAGCAGTGCAATGACCCCTTGTGAACACTGGGTACTGCTAATACCCAAAAATCGTCACAACAGCGTAGTGTCTGTTCAGGCTCTCCATTCGAACTACGACAGTGGACGGGTCTCTAATGACCTTTGTAGTTGAAGTGCCCTAAAATACCAACGAAACAAAAATTACAGAGAGAGAGGAGGGGTAGTTTCATATTTCTTGAGGTTACGTGGCTCAGTTTTCTGCATATCAACAAATGGATTCCCATTTGGGACAAATATAGGAGCAGAGGGATAGTGGAAGGATATAAGCGAGTAGATACTTTTAAAATGCTCTGTAGATGAAAATTGCTCTTAGGACTAGTCAGTTGTAAATACGGGACGATATTTCAGCAAGGCCCTTTGCGGCAGGACCACCCATTTCATCACCAAGTATTAAATAGTACACTATTTTAAAGCGTTTCCAATCTGTGAAATTTTATTTCTATCAAAACTGGGTGGTGGTA
This sequence comes from Trigoniulus corallinus, assembly GCA_013389805.1. Lineage (NCBI taxonomy): Eukaryota > Metazoa > Arthropoda > Diplopoda > Spirobolida > Trigoniulidae > Trigoniulus > Trigoniulus corallinus. The sequence continues at coordinate 5,573,511 of JAAFCE010009126.1, forward strand.
ATCCCAGGTCGGACGGAAAGGGCGCAGCCTAGAACTGTGTTGACCTGCCCTAAACGTGTAGTGAAGCTCCTTATAGGTCATCCGGAATAATAGGTTTAAATCCAGTTTTTAACACCTTAATTTTATACAGGACGTTGCTTTTCATAGCCGCTGACGGGGGTCACGTATTCGTCACTACTCCTCACACCGGCTGACCTCCCCCCTTTACCCGTCTTGAGGGTCAAGAATTAAGAAAAAATAAGCATAGGTTGAGAGAAGGAGTAGGAGGAGGAGGAGGATGGAGACAGAAAACGTTTTTCGCACCTTACAGTAAGTTGTAGACCGCCCTGCCCTTGCTAGGAAATGAAGAAGCGGCGAGGGGGCGTTCTCGTCTAATTTTATAGTACGCTGCCGAAACACGTGCGAGAAGCGGTGCTGGGCGTAATGTAGTGTGACCACGAAAAGGCACAAACACACACACATAAGGGCGTGCACTCACTTTCAAGGGCATCCCCGACGGTGAAAAATAAAATTTGAACACAAACTTGCCTCTCGATAGTAGGTGGGGCTTTTTTGTGCCCGATCGTGTCACTAACTATAGAGTTGACCTGTCAGAAAAGGCGTAGGACGGGTTCCCCCGATGAAGACAAAAAAAAAGAGGCACCATCCTGCATGAGTGGGTAATATTGGGGTGAAGTTTTAGGACACAAAGAGGTGACTGACACAACAAACCTAACCAACGAAAATACTGACCGAACGGGACACAACAGTCAAGTCTACATCCATTCTCCATTTCGCGAATTGTCCTACACGGTGCTGCATTTGTCAGCAATTCGCAAATTACGTCCACTTATACACGTTTTTTAAAACCACCTTTCATTAACTAACCATTCTGCGCGGAGCAAAGGGCGATGATGATGATGATGATGATGATGTTATAATGCGAGCACATCAATGGATAATGGTTCTAATCCGACCTAAATAACAGTCATCATTTCTCATACTCCATCACCACCTGGGAACTGAACCCGTGACCTCACTACACATTAAGAAGTTCGACCTTATTTTCTTATTCTTCGAGTGGTGGCGCCACACGATATTTACAACTTATATACCTCCGCGACCTCAATTTCTTGTAGATGGGAAAAGGGCGGAAGATGAAGAAGAAATTGAGGGAGGGGGGAGAGAAAGGAGGAAAGGGGGAGAGGTGGCGGAAAAAAAAAGCTTTACTACCACCGACTGGTGTCCCATATTAGTAATACCTGAGTGCATTTTAAGCGTCCTCAAACCGAAAGTTGGCGTATCCCGGGCAGCGAAGTACTAAAGTCTATTTCGCAGTATTATTAATCTTATCAAAATTAACCTCATCAGGGTTATATTTTGCCCGGGGAACGAAACATGAGTCATCGTGGTACCACAACGAACTAAACGCCACGGGGCAACGACGACAAGCACAAGCGGCAACAGCGACACCTGCCGGATAGTGATAAGGAAATGACAGAATTCTTCAGACAGAAATTTTCAGGTTCCTCTTTACTTGCGTCATGCCCGTTGCCATAGCGACACAGTATCAGAAGAAATAAAAAAAAAGGAATTTCAAATCTGACATTTGACCCCTTATTCCCAACGCCAATCATTACGTTGAAACATCCGCTTTCATAACGTCTCTCCCAACGCAATAAACGGTTGCATCGTGCAGCTACCTCGTGACGTCATTTCCTCTTAAAGGGATACAAAGATCACAATTTGGCTGTCATTAAGGTCATGGAGGGCAGATTCGCTCCTAGCGGAAGTGGGTAATTTCTTTTGAAAGAGAAGGGGGGTGACCTCAAGGTGTACCTCTACCTACCTGCCCGCCCGCGCACTTCGAATAGCACACATTGGTAGTTCAGAGGTAGCCTGCTTCAATCCCTGTAGTTGTAGGTTCAATCCTAGTCAAGGTGGAGTAAAGGAGTTAACAAAGGACTTCAGAAACAGGTAGACAGAATGAAGGTTCCCCTCTCACCTGGAGGAATACTTTTAAAGGTCCTGTCTTAGCAACTACTAACCCTTTTCCCCCTATGGTAGAGTAGGGTACCCATCTTTTTCCCTCTGGATGGACACATGGGCGATATTTTTACGCACCCGGATGTCCACCATCGGTCTGCCGGGTGGAGGGTACTAGTAAGGAAGGGTCCAGGACCCCGGTGCTAAGTAGGAGACTTGACTTTGCCGGATTTGGTTGAGGTTAACCGTTGACATTCCATCTAGCGCCTCGTGTTACACCTTGTATTCCTGAATGGGACATGGGAACACTAACATTATAAAAATGGATAAAAAGGGCTTTTTAATAAATAATTAGACCAATCCCAAAATTAGGAACGTCTAAAATTCTCTCATTCAGACATGGGTATCCACAGGGAGAGGGGAAGAGTGAAGCAAATTGGATACTTTGTTAGAATAAAAAAAGAGCCTTCGAAAAAAACACAAGTTTATCCAATTCCTTGAAACTTGCTCTCTCAACTCCAACATTATCTACCAACTTTGCCCCCCCCCCCCCCCCTTCTCTGGAAAATTTTCTGAGGTCGGCCATGACTTCAGGTGTCACGTCACGATGGTAGTGTTCAGGTGAAAATGTTCAATTTGACTCCGAGCCAAAAAAAAAAAACGTTTAATGGACGCAATTAAGTCACACATTAGAAAAGTCAGTCCAGCGTGAAATTACGAGCCACCCCGGTCCTACCATGTATTATTTTTTCCTTGAGGCAAACCTCTTGGAGCAGAAGGAACAAGAAGAACACCTAGAAATCAATGGGGCAAATAACAATTTGTGCTGATGATGATGCAAGCAAGCTCTTGCATTCTTAACATACCAGTAGTACGAAAATTACAGTAGCGGACATTTGACCAATTTTGTCCTATTTTCAATTCTACCCCCTCCCTTTGAAACATTTAGACACGCCCCTTCCAAAAAAAAGCAGGGTCTCGACCTTATTGTACTAGCGTTTAAATCAGATGCGCTGGGTGGCTCCTCCCACGTCAGAAATCCCTTTCATACGTTGGGTCAATAACGGACCATCGATTGTACCTGATCTTCCAAAACTTTGCACTAATCATGCCTTTTTCTTTCCCCATTCATGTGAAACACATAACCGTCCCATCACATTCCCCTTCTTTCAGAAAGGGGAACCTTTAACAACACCTTCTGTCCCGTTTGGGAACGGAAGTAAATTTGGCATCTCCAGTCATCTATTAAAATTCGTTTCTAAGGCTTAATTTACTGTGCCACTAATTCCGGGCGGGGGAGTTGGCCAAGTACCCATGACGGGCCGGTCCCTATGGAGGCTACTTAAAGTATGGGTAAGAGGGAGATATGAACAAGGAAGGTAGGAGTGGGGAAATTAGCAGTACCCATTGTTCCCAACCAACCACCCATGTCGGTACTAACTTGGGTTCGTTGCTTAACTTCAGTGATCTTACGAGTACTGGGTGTGTCCGATGCAATTCAACCTTTCGGGCGGGACAAGCCCCGAGTCCGTCTTCCTTTAGAATGAGAAGTAAAACCGAGATCCCGTATAGTGTACAATGTCACGGGGACGTCAAGAAACCCTCTTTACTACGCAACGGTAAGATGAAAAAATTTCCAGGTGTAGGAGCTCGCCCTCTAGCGTCGGGGGAGTCCCCCAACGAACAGTTGATCGATAATAAGTTAGCATAGGGGTTGCACCTTTGGTCGGCAGCCGGCTGCAGAAAAACACCGTCCAATAGATTACCCTTGCGTCTATTCAGAGGGACAAGGTGGGTACCCGACCCTGCCATAGGCAGGAAAAGGGTTAGGAGGTGCTAAGGATAAAAAACCGTGCGGATTAGCAACATCCCCCAAGGTGCAGAGGTCCTTGCTACCTTATTTAGTAGTTGATATCGTAGGCAAAGGCAATAAGTTACTTCATTCCTGTACGGAACAGAAAGTGTTGGGGAGTAAGCTAGACAGCCATAACAGGGCGAACCCTTAGGAGGCTGCCCGCAGGAGATGAGGAGGTAGGTGAAAGGACAAAGGAGAGGGTTAATTTGCAGCACCCAACGTTCTTTTCCAACCACCCAAGTTGGTATTGACGTGGGCTTGCGCTGCTTAACTTCAGTGATCTCAAGGGAACTGGTGTGTCCAACGCAACTTGGCGAAAACATCAGGTGTCGGTAAGAATCGAGCTTGGGAACCATGAATTCAGGAATTCAGGACGCTACCAGGTGAGCAAGAGAAGTGGGGTGCTTCAACCAAGGCGAAATGAGAGGCAGAAGGAGTAAGTGAGGGTGTCATAGTAGTGCTACACACATAATACGATGTCATGGGTAATTCGACAGGATTCTCCACAAAAATTTGGATTATCTAAAGGCAGTGGTGATTTCGATCGGGTAAAAGGAAAACCCCCAAGTGAGCTTCTTCCGTCCGATAGGATATAAAGGCATGGGGTGGTCAACTTTATGGTTTTTGTACGATGTCACCTGCAGCAGGTCAAAGAACCATTTTTTTTCGAAAAAAAAACAATAACAAAGTATGAATCCAACAACATTTCCAGGTGCTGAAGAAGGGGGAAAAGCCGGCCCACTCAGGCACTAGACCCGATACTAAATAACCCTAAGTTACTTTTACAAGAGGACAAACTTGGAACAGGAATAATCCGGTCAGAGATGGTAGAGGTGCCTTGAATGACCAGAGCAAATAGAATAATACCATTACAACTTAAAAACCGGAAGTGGTTTCTGTAAATGGGAGGAGGCTCCTTACGACACCACCGTTCTCTGAACTTAACGCCGAGTCATCATCGATAAGGCGGATCTAGGAAATTCCCGAAATCTGGCCTTAACTCCTACCCCATTCTCTCCTGGGACCAACCGTTTTGTTTCTTTGACATTTCAATTAGATATATCAGATTATTTATGTTTTGTTTTTCCTTTTTACTCTTCCATCTCTTGATGGCGATTCTTTATTACTCCTCAGACCTCAAGGTCAGCTGACAACGAGATATTCAAATAATCACTCTCAAAACATTTAATTACCACCTGTAATTTACAAACTTTTAACAATTACCGTAGTTTGTGACTCGCACCTTTCCTTGAAACGCCAAAAGGATAAGTGAGCGACAGACAAATTGTACGCCAAGAAAGAATGACCCTCCTTATAATGTTATATGACCAATGATGCGGAAAATAGCTTTAACGTGTGGTCAAGCACTTCAACTGGCCACCGAATAAGTTACCCATAATAGCCGACGATAATCTGGAATTAACTTCACCCTCTACAATTCCTCAAGCTACTTACAGACATCACAGGAAAGGGCAGGGAACAAAGAGAGAAAACTGCTCCACATATGGGACGTTACACATCAGGATAGAGATCTTACTCCATCTCGAAGGATAATAACTGCCCACATTTGTAGTCCATCACTTAGATCCGCGGGGGTAGGCCAGCGGTTTCATCCTGGTGTGAGAAGGAAAACAATTACAAATCAGCTTTCCGGCCCACATAGAGGAATACATAACATCTTGGGGCCATGGTCTCACCTGGAGGAGAAGAATGCACGTGTAAATCAGCAAAATTCCCAGGTTTAGTTCCCTTTGCCTCTGGTCTCGGTAAATGGCCTTCAGAACCGAACATGACCGGCAGTGTAAACAACCAAACCAAGTGACGGGAAGAAAGCAGACAGAGCAATGTTGACCGTCCCATCCCGGCACCGATGACCAAATTGACCTGTTAGGTTTTCCGCATTAATTAACCATATCTTTACCCCTAACCCTCCCCTCAAAAGTTAAAAAGAAAAATATGAATTATGGGCAGTGCAGAAGTGAATGATGGTCAGAGGTGTGGGCTCGGTCAGTCAGAAATATCCTGTCTGATGAGCAATCAACTTAGATGGAAGAACGGGGATTCCCAGTAGTACATCATCAAGGTGTAGCATCATCATCATCATCATCATCATCATTATCTTTGGAGGATGCTGACCTTTGAAGAGCCTGATAGTATCCCCTTCCTACCTCCTTTTCCGTTCCCTCAAAGTTCCCACCACTCTGCAACAACCCCAACAACAGCCTTTAGATGAGGAGGAGGAGGAGGAGAAGGACAAAGAGAGTGCTTATGGAAAGGCGTAGTGTCTATAGGTAGACACCTGCCTGGAAAACGTTCTCACCTGACCACTTTTATTTAATTAAACGCCAAAGAGGCGCGCACCTAAGATTTCAGCTACAACCGGAAACGGGCAACCGAAAAGTTCGCACCCAACCCAACAACTGGCTTCATTATTTCAACAAAAAAGAGATAATTATACCTAATTAAAATTCGAGTAACTAGCACGGTATGGTGCGTGTGGTGGTTTAACCATGCCAATTGACTCCATTTCCGTTCCTTAAAGGCCATCCACCAATTAATTGCCATCACTTCTGATCAAATATTTCATGGACGATGACGACGACGACAACAAAACCAACAGCCCACACTCGCCCTTAAAAAAGGAGAGACATTCCTAAGTAATGACATTTAATTACACTGTCATTTGACATAACACTTCTCACAAGGGAAGAGGGGAGAGTTCAAGTCCCGAATATGCCAAAAGGTATATTTAGTAGTCAAATGAACTTTTTTTGTTGTTGTTGTTGTATGGCGAAAGGAAAGTAGGAACTAGAATGTCGAAAATAAAATGACCCGTCAGGGAGCTCCGACTTATTACAATTCCAACGGGAATAGGACCTCTGGCCTATCAAAATCCTCTTCCTATTGCCATGAAACGTGCAATCTTTGTTCATTCCAGCCTATGGCAGGTTAAGATACCCCAAAATTCTGAATGGTGCAAGCAGAAGATGAGAATAGGGGAAACGACTCGACTCCAAGGGAAGGAGAAGGGCGCAATCGTACACCGGAAAATTTTACCCCTCACTCCATTTATAAGTATATTTTACTATTGTATTTCAAAAGGATTCTTTTACCTGCAGCGGTGACATCGTATACACCCTCATAGGGGGGGGGGGGGAAGACACCTGACTACACTTCCCATCTAGAGTAGAGGAATACGCACTTGGAGCTTCCTTCCCTCCAGACTAGAACTTACAACCATGAACTCACAAGAAACGGAGTTCAGGGGCGAACTACTGCAGGAGAGTGGCTTTACATACAGTAATTGGCTGCCAACCGAGTGCCAAAACTCTTTCAGTCGGCTTTTAGGACATTTCGAAAATTTTGGTATACGCTAAATGTTACAGCCCTAAATGCAATAGGCCCTTTAGCCTTCTGATGTCCCTTATTTCGTCTGTCGTGCACCAGCTTGATTGATTTCCTTCCCCCATCTCCCCACTCTTGTCACTCTTATACCCCACTGCACCTTTGTTGTCAGAATGACCTTTTTGTCCTATTATGAAGAGGAATTCCGCCACTTAAAATTTATGGGTTAGGACCTCGGACGATTTGAGATCCTAGTAAAACAAAGGAGAGAGAAAGAGTTAGACTGAGAGGTCACACTAGGGTTGAATGTGCAAATGCTAAAATCCAGCAGACTACTAAGTGCCTGGAGATAGACGGAAAAAAAGAAGCGGACGTGGGACGACCCTAGATGATCTTTTACTTGAAAGAACAGGAGGAGAGGGGGGGTTTCTTCTCATCCCAAACCAAGGCCAAGAATTAGTACGGGAATGGGGTCAATTCAAAAATGTATTCGTGGTCAGAACGTGAATATTTATTAGTTCTGGGCTGAGACAGAGCAAGAGGAGGCGAAAAGCACAGTACAAAGTAAATGGGCAACATTAGTGAGAACAACACCAGAGAGTCGAGAGCTTTTTTTTTACCCCAAAAAAGGATGAAGTGTTTGGGGAGGGAGGTGGTGACCAGGAGAGAAATTAAACTCCCGGAATTTCATTCCCCACCACTTATGCACGTATGCATATGAGAGTGCCTGACAGATGATTAATTTGCATAAGTGATTCCAGAAAGGGCAAAGAGGAATATTGCAAGAGTGGCGTCAGTTTACCACGAGGTCTTGTGCAAGCAAAGGTTTCATATTGTACCCTCTGAAAAGGGACGTTTGGGAGTAAACGAGGGGAGGGACTGATTCATCATCCCCTCATCGACAGAGAGGATGAGGTGTGTGGGGGCGCAAGTCGCATTTAGAGAGGGCTTGACCGTAACAATCTTTTGAGTTCACACGAAATTTTCAAGAAAGGAAAAGAGAGTAGACGACCACAATGGAAAGCTGAAATCTTAACAACGAAGGCTCCACCAACAAATGCCGCGATTTTCTACACAGCCGAAATATTAACACGAAAAGATGGGGGGAGTGAGAGATACTGGGTCACCTGACCGAGGATGACCAGTGACTAGATAGCAGCTAATTGTCGGTGTTGCCCATTTCTCACTAGTACTATCTCACCAATGACTTAATGAAAGCTTCGAGACATCCCTAAAATGGCTAGGGACTAGGGACAGTTCAGAGAGAGAGAGAGAGAGAGAGAGAGACGGGGTCGGTCCTATGAGGATGTTGAGGGTGCCAGGAGTGAGGCGAATGTCGGATCTACACGTATATTTTACTCCAATTTAGAAAGGGTCCTTTTACGTGCAGCTGATAACATGGTGCCAACCCTATACTGTGGGACACTTGCTTTACTTCCTATTCGAGACAAAAGGAACACCTGGGACTTCCTTCTTTCCCCCAACCCGTCAAGAATCCTTGCACCAGAATCGAACTTCCAACCACAGTGAAGCTATCCTCATGTATTTATTTTTAAAAATACCGTATCCGCCTAGGAAGGGGTCCTATTTTTGTGCAGGTGATATAATATAGTAAACACCCGCCTCCGTCAGACAGGATCTAACCTACTAGTGACATCGTACCGACAGTCACACATTTTTCCCACCCGGTAGGGGGGAGGTGAAGGGACCCCCAAAGGTCGAGTCAAGCACAGAGTTGAACTGAACCACGACATGAAACTAGCTGGTATTGGTGGGGTAGCTGCGACAATCCTGACGTCAACATGAACTAGAAATAACATCTGACGAAAGGGTTAGGAGTGGAAAGGGAGGGCGGTAGGTAGGTGTCGACTCTTCAGAACTGCCATCCTGGTGAAAGGAAAAACAGGCTCCTTCTTTGCTCTAAACAAAAGGGTGAAATGTCGAAAAACAACACTCACTATCTGCGTGCGTCAAGTTCAGAGAAAGAAAGGATTACATAGACTTTAGGCCTTGGAGGAAAAAAGTAGCAGAATGCCACCACATTCAGGCTCCAGAAGTGCAACATCAGTAGGACGACCAGTTTCCGGCTTCCCATTTAGAAAAGCCTCATGTTCCCAGTTCCCTTTATTCGGCCATTATTTAATGACGGGGCTTCTCAGTTCACAGCTCTGAAGGCTATTTACCGACACCTGTGCGAAGAAAAAGGAGAGTTCCTACAACACCTGGGAATTTTGCCACATCTCCACATTAAATTTCCGCAAAGGAAAGGTTCTATTACTTGCAGTGAGCGACGTCCCAAACATTTCACGCTGCAGAAGGCACAATGGCGTCTTTCCTTCCCAACTCGGACCGGTCAAGGATCGAACCTTCACACGATGATCTCTAAAGTCAAGCCCCAGGTTACGAATGAAATTGCACTTGTTACGCATGCTCAGTCACTTATATGTTCTGCGAAATGAGAATTACGAGTATATAGGACTATGCTGGGCTTTCGCTTGGCGTTTAGGCAATCGGAGTTCAATCCTTGCCACTCTTAAGCTAGTTAAAGCATTGTTGTCTATTGGTGGTGTACGAGGCTTGGGTTCATCATCGTAGGTTCGATTCTGACAAGAGGCAAGTGGGTTAGTAGGAAGGCCGCATGTTCATTCTGCACTAATGGACACTAAAGCCTGTTCCCCTTCTCTCTTTCGAGCAAACATTTACGACATGTATGGGACCCTCATTTTGTGACGAAGCTCACCAAAGGTCATGGGGTCACTGATGATGATAGTGATACAGTCAATTAAACACGCCGTAAAGTGGCCTATGGCATATGACGACCGCGTTCCGGATGACATGTCCGGAAAGAGGAGGAGGAAGAGTGAGAGGAATGACAATCAGCCTTATTATCAACCTGTGCATGGGACGGAAGCGCAGGTGTTTCTATACGAGTAGGACACTATTAAATGGTTACGCCTAAAACCGATGTTTAAGAAAGAAAGAGAGAGAGAGAGTGGCCGTTGGGTCGTTTCTATCGGACTTCTCATCTGATGGGCATCAAGGAAATGGCAAAATTATTCACGTATGATGAGAGGGGGGAGAGGATGCACCTATCATTTAAAAAAGTTCATTTTTAAATGGAGAGGACAACCTAGTTGGAGTAGGTCGGCGCTCATTTATTTAGCGCCAATATTTTGCTATAGCTGTGAATCGGACATCCGACTTTGGGACAAAATCTCCCACCATCAAAAATTTTCAGGTGACAAGGGTTTCAGATCATAGGAACAATGCCTGTGGTCGCCCGGTAAAAAAAAGACCCAGTTTTAAATCGGACATCTAGAAGTCAATGAATGATCGATGGACGACTGCTCATAAGAACCGAGTAAGAGAATCATCATCGCTAACACTCACAACCCTTTTTCTGCCCTTGGCAGTGGGGCTGGTGCCCATTTGTCCATTGGTGCCGCGCACATAGACTGTCAATCTAATACTATACCAACAACCCCGGCTTATTTATCAACCGCCGAACTTTTATGGGTACAAATCTTTTTTTCTCTGCCAGAGGGAGGGTTGAGCCCCTGCACCTTGGGGATTTTACTGATTACACATGTTTTACTCTATGTAGACAGGGTTCTTTCAGTGCAGTGGCAACATCTACACAGAAGGAAGGGAAGGAAGGAATACTTGGGACCTTCCTCCCACAAGTTAAGCAACGCAACCCCAGCTAGTACTGACATGGGTGGCCACTTGGAAATCTCGGTACTGCTAATACCCAAAAATCGTTGCATTAGTGTAATGTCTGTGAAGCCTCTGCAGTCGGCGGAGCTCTAATGACCGTTGTAGTTTAAGGGCCCTAAAACACCAACGAACCAAGAACCTTCCTCCCCCTCCCAGCCCGATAAAGAATCCATCCATTCCGGTCAGTATTGGGCCTGTAACCATAGACTCATTAATTACGCATGCAGCCCACCGAACCACTGATTCACACAATGACCATAAATATTGAATGATTTACAACCAGAATATTTTTACAATAACTTGAGATGACCATCACATGATAAGTGAATCGAAGGAAATGGACACGATGCCATTGCCTTAATACCACATCATAATTTGTCACTAACCCCCAGTTGACACTTTCCTTGGAAATTCGCGGATAAAGTTAACAAAACATTTTGGTCCCTAAAGGATTCAAAAGGCCAAGCATGTTTAATGTTCGCAGACTTTTGCGGCATATAAAAATGTTTATTTGGTTTAACACCAAATCTAGGACGTGTTTATAATGAAGACTGAAAACAAAATGAAAGCCTTGACTGGAGCCCTCTGTCCTCCAGGAAAAGCAGCGGGCGTCTCCAAGCCGTTGCCAAATAATATTTCTCACAAGTGGACAGTGTAGGACACTATATAGTATGCATAGTTATTTATTGAGGGCTTCCGTAATCAGTGGCAGTGCAGTCTCATAATCCAGGTCCAAAAAGGGGACCTTGGGATTGAAACCAAAGTACAGTAAACTCTTAGAGGAGGAACAAGAACCCAGGCCAGCCTTTACCTTCAATTGAAAAGAGCCCCTTTTACACAACGGTGAAGCCTAAATTCAGGAGTAAAGCTCACTTCTCTCACCTTGGGTCAATGGATGATGGGTCATACCTTTAGGCTGATGATTACGGATAGAGAAGAGAAAAGATGATGAACAGCCAGAAGGGCTTGTCAGGAAATCATTTTTTTGTTTTATTGGGGTTTTAGGGTCCTTCAACTACAACGGTCACTAGAGCCCCTTCCACTGCGTAGTCCAAGCGGTCATTCATGCTAGTACTAGCTGGGGTTGCGGTGCTTAACTTCAGTGATCAGCATGAAATCGAGAATTACCTTCAGGCAGCCTCCAGATGACCCTACAGATCAGAGAGCGTAAAAGGAATGGCCGTTCACCGCACGAGGACTTCAGATATAAAGATGAAACATTTTTTTCTTAATATTTTTTTTGCCTCGTCATAAATAAAATGGACCTCTTTGTCCCTTTTGCATCTTGGGTGCCCCAAAATCGCGATCCACGTATTAATGACCGTAAAAGAATGAAAGACTATTTTACCAAACCAAAATGTGACAAACAGACCTCAGTTGAAACGGTCCTATTTCCTCTAATGTCCTGGGCATTCTAGCCTAATATTAATAGCCACGACTAATAAAAACGATTAACAGTCCTGTCTGAAAGAGGCTTACCGGTTGAAACATTATGCACCCAAATATTGCCTTTGTTGTGCGAGTGACCCTACCAATAACTTGCATATTCTCCGCCATACGGATAGAGCCTACAAAAAAGTTCAAATGCCCTACAAGAATCCGTTGACCAGTACTGTGGTGATTTAAATTTAAACTCCATCGGAGAGATGTAGAGGTGTAACATAATCCTGAATTTGGAAAGTGGCGGAGAAGGAGAGGAGCACTAATGTCATTACTTGAATTTAAACAACAGTGACAGTGGCGGGACAAATGGGGTTCTTTGCGCAACAACACGTTGGTGGTGGCGTTGGTGGGTCGGGGAGTTGATCGCATTTCACTGATTTTTAGCTGCCCCCCCAACAGGTTCAAGGACCAGTTGACTATTGAGAAGAGTGGCGTTGATGGACCTGTCAAAGTAGAATAGAATTAGTAAAAGGTGTAGTCAAGCACCAACTCCAACAACCCCAACTAAATTTTCAAGTATCCAGCATAATAAAATTTGTTCCCCTCCTTTCCGTGGGGTCCGCGACAGGCCCATCCTCTTATTAGTTTGACGAATGTGCCACACTAGTCCTCTACATAGGGAGTTCAAAGAAGGATGGTGAAACCAACCAAATGGAGCGGTCTGGGACATCCCATCCCATTCTGAAGATCAATGTGGCACTTTACGTAAACGGGATGGGTGTTCAAAGGTAGAAACAAGTTGTCTATTTGAAAATTTACCTTTCGTTATTATCGTCACTTATTTGCCTATTAAATACTGTACTTATGAAGAGTACTGGTGTGTGTACTTGACGATGTTGGTGAGAAGGGGGTGAGGAAGATTGGTGACATCAGTAAAGGACGACCATTAACATCTGCAACTGGCTTGTCGCCATGCGGTAGCTAGCACCTTGACCACACCCTACTACCATGGCAGATACCCTTGTTTACATTCAATGTGATTAAACACTCAAGTTTGTTTTGGTTTTTATCATTTCGACATACGATCGTGTTCATTCTAATCAACTTAAACTTGGTAATAACCCTCAGATTACAGAATTATTTCAGCATCACACAGACTTTCCTAATCAATCACAAATTGAAAAACAGCTAATTCCCGTCAATAAACTCTCTCCTTTTCCAATTGTAGAGTATATGAACGGGGTGTCGAGAGTTGATAGCGTTAGGAATGAGTAATTTAGAGGCAGCCTGGAGGAGGGGGACATCGCGGAAAAAAAAATGAGGTAGAGTAGGTTGTGCTGGTATGGACACGTAATGAGAAGAAGGGAGGAGGAGCTCGTTAGGTCCATTACAGGAATGGTGAGACCGAAGCAGACGTGGGAACAAGGTAGGGTGGGTTGGACGGGGAAATGGGCGATAGGCGGGAGTGGAGGGCTCGAAACAAGTCTGGGGAAGGAGGAGGAGTCCCCATGCACCAATCTAGTGCATGGGGAAGGAGGAACAGAGAGATTGAGAGACCTGTGACCCTTTGATTTTGATTATTGAGTTATTTATTATCAGTGGGTTAGTAATATCTTGCTTAATTTTAAGCCCTTTCGAACGAGGAGGAGGGAGTCACTATATGTGGACGATATTACAACAGAACGTAAAGAGAACCCTCTTCTAACCCTTTTCCCCACCTATGGCAGAGTCGAATATACATTTGTCCCATCGCAACTTGCAACACATGGGCTATGTATTGGATGACATTTTTACACCCTCGACTGCCAACCTTATGCTGCAACCGATTATTATAACGCGCAAGCCTCCTCCTACACCTGGAAATACTGCCGAGGTACTCGTATATTCTACACCACGTGGATAAGGTTCTTTTTTACGTGCAGGTGACATAGTACACACCACACTTGGTTACGACTTTACTTCTCCCCCCCCCCCCAATCCGACGAATGCACAAGTTGGGCTGGATTTCTGAGGTAGGTCCCATATCTGTGAACTTTCGCAATCTACAGTGGAGATTACTTTTTTGACATGCCCGAATTGAAATCCAAGTGCAGCCGTGAAGAGGTTGAGAGTGTGCTAGAAGCTTGCTCTTATTTTAAGGTCATGAGGGACACGTTGTAAAGATCACTGATGCTAGGATCAGTGTAAGTCGTGTGTGAGGGAGGAAGACATGGGGTAAATGGGGAGACACGTGTTAGCAAAATAATTGTGTGAGTGGATCATCTCTCACCTGTGGAGTCTGTGTATGAGCCGTTGTACGCAATGTAGTGTGACCAAATGGGAGATCGAATCTTCTCTCCTAACATTTTTCCAGTGCTGTGTGTGGCTTTTAGAAGGACTGACAGAAGACACCTTCTTTGAATAGATTCGCCGTTTGATAAGGGCTAATAAAAGTAATAATAATAATAAGCGTGTTAAGAACTGATCATAAAACTCTAAAGATAGATTCGTTTAGGGCAGAGGTCCATTTATAGTTGCCAAACGCCATCTTCTACTCCCTCCTACCTCCATTCCACGTCATGCTATTATATTAAGACGCCGTTTTATGTCCTTGAACGATTTCGCGTTCCGCATGTCATTTGAATATAAATGTCCCATCAAAGACGGCGATTAAGGCAAATAGATCCAATAAATGATTATGATGGTAATGACGCCTGCGACGACACCTCGAATCACATCTTTAAAAAAATTAAAAAGAGAGATTTGGGTCAATGGGCTCCTCATTCATAAGACACTTGAACTGGATAGGACCTACAGTATAGAAACAGTTTCATTTCGCGCTTGTTTGTCGTTTTATTTTAATTCAATATTAATGTAATCAGTGGCCGTCTATATTAGTTAAAAATTCGGATGGTACCTTTTATTAAATGTTCTTGATACGTCGCTGAACGTCAGTCTTTCTCAATTTTCAGGAGTTGCTTTAAAGCACAGTATCGACTCTCTCTCCTGTCTTAACTTTGGCTTGAATCCCAGCATAGATGAGGCTAAAACACAGATAATACTAAAATACAGTATCAGCAAATTTGTAAATAAAAATGCTTTTTCAAAAACACTGCATCGAACGCAAATCAATAAAGATAATTAAATGCCGTACAACTATCTATTGTGTTACGACTGACCTTCAAAATAAAACGGTGCGTGTCACACGTCGCCATTTGCATTCATTCATACGTTCGACCTTTTTTATTATATGTGTTATCGACAATTGTTTGCATTTCGATAGTTTAAGTGTATTTATTTAATCTTTATTCGAGTATTATTTAATCGACTTCCTCAGAATTATACGGAATGCAAGGCGAGAACACTCGAAAATAGTTATAAGAAAACAACCACCAACACGTTAGGCTTAGTTTGTGGTCATTTTCCAAGTTCGAAATTCTTCTTCGAAATAGAACGCATTACGTAGAGCACTCGCAGACATGGTGCGCACCGCACCGCCCTCTATCTTTTTATACAGTACTGTAGTTGCTGGTGGTAAACGGAATCGATTTGGAGTTCAAATCCTAGCTCATGTAGGACTAGTTCTCCCCTTCCTTACGATATTGGCATTTATTGAACTACCATCAGCAATTTATGATGTTGTTCGCATATACGACACATTGCATAGACAAAATAATGTCAGGTATGTTTCTGTCTTTCTTAGTAGCCGCATGGCAGTTGGAAGGAAGAAAGGATTGGCTGGGAACAGCTATTAAAATAAGGACAGGGTCAAACGAATGCGTGCCAAGCAAGCGTGCATTATAGAGCTACTATTAAACGAAATATCTCACCGAAATTTTCTCCTACAAGGTCCAATATTATTTTTGAAAAAAAAAATTGATAGCATCCATCCTAATCAGGGATCTGCGCGATCTTAAACTAGGACAAGGTATCTGTGCCCATCATTGGTACACCTAAGTCTATCAATGTTATGAATGTACACATATCACAAAGCTAGAATATCGATATATCGAGAGCTGGCTCGATATATGGATCGATATTGAGTAGATACGATTTCGTGAGCCTGTAACTACAGGTTTCATGCTGGCCAAGGCCAGCAGTTTTTTTTGTTACCCCAGTGAAACAGGATCTTAGTAACCACAGTCCTATAGAGTTGGGTTGATAGGTGAGACTTAACGTCAACCTCTTGGCCTACTAAAGAAGGCTGGTTTACCGATACTAGGTAAAAAAAAAAGACGTGAAGAGGGGTAGGGCTTTATGTGTCTTAAGGTCCAAATGATGACCTTCTATATTTTTCCGCGAAGAAAAGGTACCATCCTGCACATCTGATGTCTCTGACGCCGGCCCACACAGAATTAGCTGAAGTTAACAGTTTGGTTTATTTGGGGCAGTCCGGGGAGTTCTGACACTGGAAATGTTGAATTTTAAGTATACTTCTTTATACGGAGAGACCCGCCGCGGTGGCGTAGGGGTTAGCACGCTCGGCACCTGCGCCAGTAGTTCTAGGTTCGATACTGGACCGAGGTGGGCCGGTTTCTTTCGGGCGAGAGAGATGCCGCGAGTGTGCCTTCTTTCGGATGACAAGTAAAACCGAGGTCCCGTGTGGGTGTACGATGCCACTCGCGCGTAAAAGAACCCTCTCAGTACTATGCAACGGGTAGGTGAGGCAAAATTTCCAGGTGTAGGAGCTCGCCCCCTGGCGTCGGTAGCATTCCCCAACGAACACTAGACCGACGATAAATAAGCGTAGGGGTGCAGCTTTGGCCGGCAACCGGCTGCAGAAAAAACTATGACCAATATATCGCCCTGTGTCCATTCAGAGGGACAAACGGGTACCTGACCCTGCCATAGGCGGGAAAAGGATTAGGAGTTGCTTTGTTTTGCTTCTTTATACGGAGAGGGTAGGAATATGTTTACGAAATCGCACCTCTACTAGATTGGTGCCAACATAATTCCAATACGGGATGGAAAATGAGAATGAGGTATCTCTCTGACTAAGGAGAAGGAACCACCCTCATATGCTAGGATCGACCCTGTTGTCGTAAGCTCCGCATGTTATCAGTTGGGATGATCGACACACTCTTTAAGATATGCGTAGGTAACATGGAATACACCATAAGGTTGGTGCTAAGTTTGCGTTCCATTTCACCTAATGAGGTTTTAACAAGGATCAAACCTATACACAATAAGATTCCAAATGTAAGGGGAGCGGCGAATTGGGTTGGACACACCAGTTCTCGACTGATCACTAAAGTTAAGCAGCACAACCCCAGCTAGTACTGACATGGGTGGCCCGCTTGGGAAAACTGGGTACTGCTAATACCCAAAAAAAATCGTGGCATTGGGGTAGTGTCTGTGCAGTCTCTGCATGAGAACTACGCAGTGGTTGGGGGTCTGATGACCTTGTAGTTGAAGGGCCCTAAGACACCAACAAACAACAACAACTGCTAATGTAAGGGCTGACGTTAATGGGACACTCATCGCTTAGCAGTTTTGGACGTTAAACAAGTCAACGAACCACACCAATCAGCCTTTATTCTAGGAACTTTTAAGTTGTCCAGTAAGGCTGTCCCAAATCCACTCGACTAGATCTCAGGAATTTGGAACTCAGGGGAGGTAGAGCAGTAGGAAGGTGGGGAAAAATTGTAAGCTTTTAACGGGTCACTCAACTGTTAAGTCATTTAACGCGGCCCCTGGCGATGCCGCCGCCATCGAATACGTTTTTAACCGACATCGGCATAGCGTAATTTATAGGGTGTTTATTGAGGTCATGGCACGCGGGTTCGGTACTGGTCCAAACGATGGTTTTGTTGTTTCGGTGGGGTCTTTTTTGCTACACTGGTCCCTCCTAAAGACAACAAATGTCCTTCAGCACATCATTACACGTCCCTGTTAGTGGTTGTGAAAGTATTTTGAGAATATCCCGATTCTAGAAACTTGAACCCCTGTCGTCCTCCCTCGTCTTCTTCCCGATACAGTGTCTGAAGCAGATGGCGATCATTTCGCCTAACTTTGCACTCACCCCCTTCTCACCACCTCTCTTCCTTCAGACGGACAAGTACGGTTTGATACGAGATGTCTATGTACCCTACTCCCCTCTTGTCTAGTCTCGTCCCATCCCCCAGCGTGCCTGGTCTACTTACAGTCTGCTCAATCGCCCGCCCGGCTACGAAAATCCTTCCCCTCCCCAAATCCATTTTAATATTGTCATAGTTTTTTGGGCAACCAAAAAAAAAAGCCTACAAGTTCAAAGTTCATCTGTAACGTTAGCCGATACAATTTAACCCTTTTTAGTCGAGACGCGCTCAACGGATGTGTGACGTCATGCGCCTATCATTTTGGTTGAATCTGATTCCTCATTTTATGGAATGTACAGGGTGCCAACTCCAACACAAGAAATGAAAATTTCTGGTGGTTATTCAGTCCACCCCCCCCCCTCTAAAGTTATGTCAGTTAACACCAACATGGAGGGCAGAAATTCTTCAGTAATTGACCGATCCCAGAGGGTGAGCTCCTCACACCTGGACATTTTTCCGATCTACACGTACTATATTTCATGTACTGTAGCAAGGGTTCATTTGCGTTATAGACACCCAACAACGTAGAAACCATAGGTCATCAGCTTTACCCCTTTCCCATCCCGGACAGTGGCCGCATTTGTGACTCCCCATCCTATAAACATGAAAAATATGTTACTGCTTTTTGGTCTGAATCGAACCCATCATACCAGACTCTCGAGTTATGTACAATGACTCTGAGCTAAGAAGAAATCCCATTGACTTAAAAATCAAGCAACTACGAACCCTTTTCCTGCCTCTGGCAAGGTCGGGTACTCCCAATTTTTTGTCCCGTTGGGGCACACGGGCGATCTGATGAACGATATTTTTACGTAGTCGCCTGTCAACCTTATGTTACAACTCCTATGCTCATTTATCGTCGGCCTACGGTTCGCTGGGACACTCCACCGACGCCAGGGAGGGGGGGAACTGCTACACCTGGAAATTTTGACTTATCTGCCCGTTGCATAGTAAAGGTTCTTTTGTGTGCAGTGGTGACATCGTACACACAAGGCCGCGGCTTTACTTCCAATCCGACGGAAGGTACAGTCAAGGCCTCTCCCTCAATCTAGCCTGAAAGACTCCTTTTTTGTTCGTTCGTTGGTGTTTTAGGGCCCTTCAACTAGGGCACTGCACTAATGCGACGATTGTTGGGTATTAGCAGTACCCAGTTTTCCCAAGCGGCCACCCATGTCAGTACTAACAGGGATGGCGTTACTTAACTTCAGTGATCGGACGAGAACTGGTGTGTCCAACGCAGTTGTTGTTGGTGTTTTAGGGCCCTTCAACTACAAAGGTCATTAGAGCCCCGTCCACAGCGTAGTTCTTATGCAGAGATTGCACAGACACTACACTAATGCGACGATT
>JAAFCE010009126.1:5594954-5622135 GCA_013389805.1 Trigoniulus corallinus
TAAAAGAACCCTCTCTACTGAGCAACGGGTAGATGAGGCAAAATTTTCAGGTGTAGGAGCTCGCCCCTCTGGCGCCGGGGGAATTCCCCAAACAATTCACAGCTGACCGACGATGCAGCTTTGACCGCCAATCGGTTGTGGAAAAACAGTGACCAATAGATCGCCCTTGTGTCCATTCAGAGGGACAAGATGAGTACTCGACCCTGTCTAAAAAAAAAAGCAACTCCTAACCCATTTCCCTCCTATGGCAGGGTCGGGTACCCATCTTGTCCCACTGAATGGACACAGGGTGATATATTGGTCATAGTTTTTTCTGTAGCTGGTTGCCGGCCAAAGCTGCACCCCTACGCTTATTTATCGTCGGGCTAGTGTTCGTTGGGGAATGCTACCGACGCCAGGGGTCGAGCTCCTACCCCTGGAAATTTTGCCTCATCTACCCGTTGCGTAGTAGAGAGGGATCTTTTACGTGCAAGTGCCATCGTACACCCACACGGGACCACGGTTTTATTTCTCATCCGAAAGAAGGCACACTCGCGGCCTCTCTCTCTCGCCCGAAAGAAGCCGACCCACCTCGGTCCAGTTGCCGTGTGGGCTAACCACTACGCCACTGCGGCGGGTTAACGAGTACTCGACGGGTACTCGATCCTGCCTAAAGCGGGAAAGGGTTAGGAGGTGCTTTAGTAACTATATACGTGTGACTAGGTTCGATTCCGCCTTATTATATCATCAGATATCCCCATACTGATATTCAAAACTACGTCAACGAGCAGGGTGGGGATGTGGGTATCCACACCCGGGGTTAGGTTCATCTATTTAACGTCGGCCTCTGTTGTAGGAATTTTATCGACGCCTGGCGTAGGGCGAATCTCCTACACCTGGGAATGTTGCCAATCAATGCGTATATTATTTCACTCCATGTGGAAAGGGTTTTTACACCCGCCTCGGTGGCGCAGGGAGGGGGGGGGGGGGTTGCGTGCTCGATTATTCTGTCAGCGGTTCCAGGTTCGATATTGGACCGAGGTGAGTTGGCTTCCTTCAGCCGAGAGAAAGAGGTCCCGAGTGTGCCTTCCGTCGGTTGGGAAGTAAAGCCGGTGTCCTACCGTCGTGTTGTGTACGGATGTCATTTGCACGTAAAAGAATGGGAGCGGCGAGTTGCGTTGGACACACCAGTTCTCGTCTGATCACTGAAGTTAAGCAACGCAAGCCCAGTTAGTACTGAAATGGGTGGTCGCTCGGGAAAGCTGGGTACTGCTAATACCCAATAATCGTCGCATTAGTGTAGTGTGTGTGCAGTATATGCATTAGAACTATGCAGTGGACGGGTCTCTAATGACCTTGTAGTTGACGGGACCTCAAACAACAACGTAAAAGAACGCCCTCTTCTATGCAACGGGTAGATGAGGCAAAATTCCCAGGTATAGGAGCTCGCCCTCTCTGGTGTCGGTGGAATTCCCTAACGAACAGTAAGCCGATGATAAATTAGCATAGGGGTTGCAGCTTTGGTCGACAACCGGCTGCGTAAAAATACCGTTCAACAGATCGCCCCGACCTTGCCATAGGCGAAAAAGGATTATTAGGTGCTTTTTGTTTGTAGAAAGGGTTTTTGGTGACATTATGCACTCCTTCACATCTGTAGGACACCGGCTTCTCTTCATCCTATCCGAGACGGAAGGCAGGCACTCGAGGCTTTTCTCCCTCGTCCAACTCAAGCCCCACCCACTTCGGTTAGGATCGAACCTGTAACCACGGGCTTAGAAGTCAAGAGCGCAATACTGCTGAGCTATCAAGGAGAGCCCACTCTCTCTCCCTCCTCTCCCTGTCTTTCATCACAGGGAGAGGAGGGAGAGAGGGCTAACTACCGACCTTGGTCTAATTGGATTACCGAGGTCGACCAGTTGAAGGAATGGAATTCACTCCCGAATACATTATTGTCCATGTGGAACCCCCGCCCTAACGCCACTATTAGGGACAATGTCCAGTTTGTTGGTGTTTTAGGGCCCGTCAACTACAAGGTCATTAGAGCCCCGTCCACTGTGTAGTTCTGATGCAGGGACTGCACAGACACTACACTAATGCGACGACTTTTGGATACTAGCGGTACCCAGTTTTCCCAAGCGGCCACCCATGTCAGTACTAAGTGGGGTTGCGTTGTTTAATTTCAGTGATCAGACGAGAACTGGTGTGTCCAACGCAATTCGCCGCTCGACCATGTCCAGTTTGGTAACGACCGCCTTAGGATGGATCCTCCACAAGTGTATTTAAAAGATTATGCTATAATTCATAGAGTTTCAGACAAGAAATAAGACCGTCTTTTATGAACATTCCTATAGGAAATCAACGTGTTCCTTGTAGCGGAAATGACGTATTTGCTAGGGGTTAAGGGTCCCGCACGTATTGCCTGATCCGAAGCACTCCGATTTTTTACTGACCGTTAAAAGTTCTTGCCATTTGACTTACCAGTACACCACCAGTGCAGTTTTGGAGGAGGTTGGGTGTTGTTCTATATGGTTTATTTAACGTTGGTACGAGGTGATTATGAGGAGGGGGACCAGTAGAAATGAGGCAAGAAGGGAGTGAAGCTTTAGACTTATTAACTCACCTGCTACATTTTACTGACCTCTCCCCATCATCCACCTCCTACTGCAAAGGTGATCTGAAGGACAATTTGTACCAACATATTCGCTGTTAACAGGAAGCAGAGATAACAAAAAATCACGAGTCTAGTCGACTGGGGTTCGAATCCCGCTTGAGACTGAGAGCAACAAGGAGGCGGCAATGATGATGGAGCCAGAGAGACGCAAAACGTGACCACTCCATGGTTTATCTTTAACTCAGCTGACTCACTTTTGACTCATTTTATCGTTCGGCTGTGGTTCAGGAATTAGAACAGCCATTTTACTTAATGAGTTCTCATTAAATAGTTGATTGCCGGTTACAGGTAACGCTCAACGAGGCCACTGCTAAGAGGCCGATCAAAATCGCTCTTATCTCCATTCGAAAGGGGAAAAAAATTTGAGCGTGACCTCTGACCCTCCTTCCTCTTTTTTTTTTCCTCTCCCTGCCGCCTTACCTCTCCACTACCATAAGAACTAATTTCGCCATCCTTAATTTCTCCACGCCTCTGGCTTTCATGGTGCCGTAATTCGCGATTCGCCCTCTTCATTAGAAGTGAACTAGGTCAGTTTTTTTAGTGCAAAAATCAGTGCACTACTTTTGGGTGAAGGAAAAGAGGGAGGAGGAGGGCGACGAGGGTGTTAGTACAGAAGGAAGGAGAGCAGTGGACTATGAAGGGGGTTGAACATTAGATTCGGAAAGCAAGATGGCGACAACTGAGTTGGACGTACAAGGAGCGCAAACAAAGGAGGAAAAAAATTTTGGCAGACATTAACATATTGTCACTGACCACTACACTGCATATAGTGACGTCCATGATCCTCATCATTATCATACCCTTATCCCGTCTGTAGTAGGCCCTCCCGCCTATCACGCACCGGGCTCCCATCCACCTCACACTATCATATATACCTTCGTACTCCTTGCTCCCACGTCTGCTTAGGTCTTCCTCTTCTCCTGGGACTTCTAATAACCTGCATCTCTGTGATGGACCTAACCAGCTCCTCCTCCCCTCTTCTCATCACATGACCATACCACCTCAATCTATTCACTCGTCCTCTCCGCGATTGTCTCCCACTCCCAAACTACCCCTAAGTGCGGCCAAGTCGCGTTGGACACACCAGTTCTCGTGAGATCACTGAAGTTAAGCAACGCAAACCCACGTTAGTACCAACATGGGTGGTTGGTAGAGAATGTTGGGTGCTGCAGATTTCCCCTCTCTTACATCCTCTGTACCTATCTCCTCATCTCCCGCGAGCAGCCTCCAAAGGGCTCGGCCTGTTATGGCTGTTTGACTTACTCCCCATTTAAAAAAATACTCATTCCTAATTCTGTCTGCTCCCGACACCCAGGGCCTGCTCTAAGGGGGGGGGGGGCAACCCGGACATTTGTCCGGAGCGCCATTTTGGATGTAAGTGTGAGAACAGAGCACGCGAACAGAGCGCTGCTTCAAGGAGCGGCAATTTGTTCTTTTGTCCGGGGCAACAATTTATCTTTTTGTCGGGGCGGCATAAGTGCTAGAGCAGGCACTGTCGACACCCCACCCATGGACCGCAGCATCCGCATTTCAGTTACCCTCATTTCAAGTGTCAGGGCTCTTTCGCACTGCCCCAACACTCTGATCCATATAGCATAACTGGCCTAACCACTGCCCTATGTCCTCTTTAACCCTAGATCACAAACGAGTAGTCTCTCAGACTACCCAAATTCATATGCAGCTTCCATGTATGAGTTTGAGGTGGTGGGTAGTCTCCCTGAGCACAAGAACAAGAAGTGCACAGGCAGGTAGATGGGGACTGGGAAGGGATGGCTGATGCTATGTAGGACAGGGTCGTCAGAGAGATTAGAAAATGTGGGGGGGGGGGGTTTGGGGCCAGGCAAGAGTAGGAAGTACATTCCAGGGTAGGCAGATGTGGTGGAATGATAAGGTAGAGGCAGCCATTAAATAAAAGAAGCCTGAAATGAATTGCAATGGGGATCAGCAGTCTACAATACACTATATGCAGGCCAACACCATAGCTAGGGGAACCATCGCCTTGGCCAAACATCAGAAGTATGAGACCCTGAGACAACAGAAAGAGGCTAGAGGCTGAGGCTAGAAATAGAGCAACTTGGGAGATACCCTGAGCAATAATGGGAAAGGATGGCAAAGTAAGGTCCCGTTTTCTCCCTGCTGAGCTAAACAAAACTCGGGAAGCATATTTCTAAAGCCTTCTCAATCCTGCAGGGGGAGAGGACGACATTCACGCCCATCCAATGTATCATTCTTGTACCCTTTCAGAGGGACAAGATGGGTACCCGACCCTGCCATAGGCAGGGAATGAGTTAGGAGTTCCTTTGCTTGCAGGATAATTATTGCAATTCCATAGCCAGCATAAGGATAACGTGGGAAAATTCTGGAGACTGCCAAGTGAAAGTTGGGGCACACCTAGGGGTGCACACCTAGTGGTTATAGATGAGCTGCTGATTATAATTTAGGAATGGGAATGACAAGAGTATTTAACTTTAAATCGTGAAGGACAGGAACATAAGCTCTAGGGTTGCAAGAGGTAAATTACAAGAATCAGTGTTCCGGAGCAATGGGAAGATACTCAGATGTGACCCATAGGATCACTGGGGATGATTGAGTGGAGAAAGGAAAAGTGGAGCCTGTACAATATTGAGGGTCCCAATAAACTTAAAATGAAACTCGTGAGGTTCATTATGGGAATGCAGGTTGTTGGAAGCACCCAGGGCAGAGAAAGACCATAGCATGGATGGACAGGGACCTGGTGTGGCATAGGCGGAAGTGGAACGCTAGAACCTGCAGACCTGACCCTGCTACAGGGCTTGAAATTTCTATATTTTGCTGCAGCACGGAAAAAACCTACCATTCTTTAAGTCCCAGAAATATAATGCAATAAGTTTGCCGTCCACTACCCATGAGCATGCAACGGTAACTGCGTCCGAAGTTCTAGGTTCGATACTGGACCGAGGTGGGTTGGCTTCTTTCGCGCGTGAGAGAGAGAGAGAGGTCCGAAGTGCGCCTTCTCTCGGATGAAAGTAAAACCGAGGTCCCGTGTGGTGTAGGATGGCAATTGCACGTAAAAGAACCCTCTCTACTTCGCAACGGGTAGATGAGGCGAAATTGCCCGGTGTAGGAGCTCGGCCCCTTGGTGTCGATGGAATTCCTCTTCCCCCAAACGAAAAGTAGACCGACGATAAATAAGCATAGGGGTTGCATGTATCGCCCTTGTGCCCATTCAGAGGGACAGGATGGGTACCCGATCCTGCCCTAGGCGCGAAGAGGGTTAGGAGTTACATTGAAGATGGTAGTCTGACAGACTACACGTTTTTGGGATTGTGACACACAGTGCCGGATTTAGATATTGAGAAGCCCTAGACTATTTCAGTTTTGAGGCCCTTTTTAAAGCCCTTTTGAACCCCTTTTCTTAAGTTGTGAAGCCCGCTAAATGTTGAGGCCCTAGGCTTCAGCCTAATTAGCCTGTTGGTAAATCCGGCTCTTTCTTGGGACCCTCCGATCACACAGGACTCCACTTTGCCTGTATGCACTTCAGACATACTGATAGAGGGTAGCAGGGTAACGTGTCGAAACCACACCCAAATTAAAATAGAGGACATACGGAAGCCCAGAAGTGAAAACCATTAAGCACATAGCGTGATGCTTGCGAGAACCAAGTCATGTGTTACTTTCACCAAACTAACCTTTTATTTACCTCTCTCACTTCTTCATATAACTTTTTTAAGAAAATGAATAAAAAACTAAAAAAGAAATTGCTCTGTACTTAAAAAGAGGTAGAAAACTTCAAAATTAAATCACTAATGAGCAATTTTCCACGCCCTAATTAATGACTAACACAGGAGATAACCCATGCAAAACGCCTCTTAAAAGGCCCGGAAATCGAAGAAATCAAAAACTCTAAGTTGAAATTCACTGTGCAAAGGAAAGCCGCTAGGTCAGTCAGTGATAGTGCATTTGCACATCTATTGACTGAGTTCCAGTCCCCCTGATGTTTTCCTCTCGAACTTGCAGCTGTAGATTCCGTTCTCTGTAACTCCGCCTATGTAAGGGCCGTGTACCCATCTTGTCCCTCAGAATGGATTGTTTGTTTGTAGGTGTTGTAGGGCCCTCCAACTACAAGGTCATTAGAGCCCCGTTCACAGCATAGTTCTTATGCAGAGACTGCACAGACACTACACTAATGCGACGATTTTTGGATATTAGCAGTACCCAGTTATCCCAAGCAGCCACCCATGTCAGTACTAGCTGGGGTTGCGCTGCTTAACTTCAGTGATTAGACGAGGACTGATGTGTCCAACGCAATTCGCCGCTCCTCAGAATGGACACAAGTGTGATATATTGAACGGTGGTTTTCCACACCCGGCTGCTGACTAAAGCTGCAACCCCCTATGCTTATTTATCGTCGGTGTACTGTTCGTTGGGGCACTCCACCGAGCTCCTAGACCTGGGAATTTTGCCTCATCGATCCATTTCTGGATAAGTTTCATGGGTTGGGGAGTAAGCCAAGCAATCATAACAGGACGAACCCTTAGGAGGCTGCTCACGGGAGATGAGGAGGTAGGTGTTGAGGATGTAGGAGAGGGGGGAAATTTGCAGCACCCAACGTTCTTTACCAACCACCCATGTTGGTATTGACATGAGCTTGCGCTGCTTAACTTCAGTGATTTCACGGGAACTGGTGTGTCCAACGCAACTTGGCTTCATAGTAGAGAGGATTTTTTTTATGTGCAAATGTACACCACATCGTACCATCGTACACTGCACGGGACCACGGGCGAGAGAGGTCAACCCACCTCAAGCCAGTATCGAACCCGCTACCCATTGAGCCACGGAGGTGGGTCAGAACGGAAGCTACAGCTCATCATCATCATACCCTTATCCTGTCTGTGACAGGGTCGGGTCTGCGAGTCCACTGAACACGGTCTGACTGGGGACAACTCAGCCAGGCGCCTGGAACCCGCAGGAATATTGTCCGGGTTGTCTGTGGGGGGGATGCCGCCCTACCCCACAGAACGGATTTTGTTGTTGTTTGTTGGTGTTTTAGGGCCATTCAACTACAAGGTCATTAGAGCCCCGCCCACAGCATAGTTCTTATGCAGAGACTGCACAGACACTACGCTAATTCGACTATTTTTGGGTATTAGCAGTACCCAGTTTACCCAAGCGGCCACCCATGGCAGTACTAACTGGGGTTGCGTTGCTTAACTTCAGTGATCGGACGAGAACAGGTGTGTCCAACGGAATTCGCCGCTCCCCCACAGAACGGAAGCTGCAACTATACCTGTGAATTTCGCCGCCCTACGCTCAGTGGTGACACGTCCTCAAACAGCAGGGTTCGGCCTTGATTCCCATTCGGGATGGGAGACTCTCGGATGGGGGGGGCTCCCTATCACATCAAGTAATATCAGAATCGAATTTGCGAACCATGAGCTCAAGAGTCAAGCATGTTAAGGATGAACTTGTCGAGGTGTTTTGACATGTTGTACCCAACACTATTCCGGTAATGTTTAGTTAAATACCGCAATAAACATCCTTTACACAACTATCAGGAGACGCTGCATCAGCACTCTGACGAAAAATATCCGCAACCCTGACCTTTTGGGGTCAAGATACTGCTTGATTCACACGGTTAGAACGTGATTCTACGTATATAATGTCTCAACATATTTCCTACGTCACAGATTTGACGATGGGCGGCCGTTTATTCTTACGAATGCGCATGGAAGGGTTGGGGTTCCCTACCACACCTACATTGGTCAGGATTGAGAGTGGTGCGTCTGTCTTCGTACGTAAAGACCCCCTATTATACGGAAAAGTAATGTGCAGCATATCACTAAAGTCCTCTCTTTTGTTGGGTTTGGTTCGTTGGTGCTTTAGGGCCATTCCAGCGGCGTCACTAGGGGTGTGCCGGGCCGCACCGGATGACACCACTCGCACCATGAGAAATCGGGTGACACCAAAGCAGAAGAAGTGGCTTTTTTCGGGAGAGGGAGGGAGTGACACTATGACGTCATCGCACCGGTGACGCCAACCCTAGCGACGCACCTGGCCCCTCAACTACAAGGTCATGAGAGCCCCGTCCACTGCGTAAGAGACTGCACAGAAACTGCACTCATGTGTCGATTCTTGGGTATTAGCGGTACCCAGTTTTCCCAAGCGGCCACCCATGTCAGTACTAGCTGGGTTGTTGTTGTTTGTTGGTGTTTTAGGGCCCTTCAACTACAAGGTCATTATAGCCCCGTCCACTGTAGTTCTAATGCAGGGGCTGCACAGACACTACACTAATGCGGCGATTTTCGGATACTAGCGGTACCCTATTTTCTCAAGCGGCCACCCATGTCAGTACTACCCAGGGTTGCGTTGCTTAACTTCAGTGATCAGGCGAGAGCTGGTGTGTCCAACGCAGTAAGCGCTCATCCTCTCTTTTGGCGTCGATAGATAGGCTGCAGGGTGAAAAGCGCTTTGCCGGGTCGAGGCCCCCACTCCTGGGTTTTAGCGCCTGTAGAAAAGTCTAATTTTGCTACCGGTAGCCGCAACTGATGACGTCGTGTAGAGAGCAAGAGGACAAGACGGTTGTGCAAAGGGAGTGGAAAAGGAGTGGAATAACTTTACCTGGAGTCTGTAAACATGAAATTAGGGTGGTGCCTGGCATCTAGAAGATGTGGGATAGTTCTCCTTAGCATACGTCTAGCTTGTGCTCCAGGGGGCGCTGAAGTAGACGTGGACAATAGAGAAAATTTCACACGGGAAAAACAAAAATATTCCAGAAAAAAAAAAAAATAAGAGGAAGAAGGGAAGGGGGGGGGGCTGTCTCGAGATAGGGAAGAGGGGGTAAAGAAAGGTGTTAGTGTGCGAGGGAGAGGTGCCTACCTAGGACGACTATTTTTGCCCCTTATCCGGGCGGTTTTGGCTGTCCTCAAATGTCCCATTTGAAGATTCGCATCTCACAGAGTGGTTGGCTAATATAGTATTCAAAAGCTGATAGGTATAGCCCCCTTACCAACTTCTGGCTTCAAAGGGGAGAAGGTAGGGGTAGAATAAACAGTTTCACCACCAACAATTCCAATTCTGCCCTTGATCTGTTTCACGGGCACGCTTTTCTCTTTGAATAAATAGATCCTTATCGACACATAACCTGAATTTTTCAAGGCTCATCTGCGGTTGGTCTTCCGAATTTTGCCATTGACTTAAATTTACCCGCGAGAGGATTTCCCTGACACTTGGACTTGAAGAGTATCAGACTCTTCTCAAGAGTGTAAAACGTCCCGTCCCGTTCAGGAGCGAAGAAAGATATTATCACTGCATTGCGTAACATCGCTGGCATCCAAAGCGCAAGGACTAAAGAGCAGTGGTGAAAAAGGGGTTGGTTGGCCTCACTCAGAAAATCACATAACTATAAGCTTCAGCTGGTCTCGAACCTTGCACCTGACATTGATAAGCTATATCATTGATGAACCCTGAAATCTGACCCAAACCATCCCATTAAAGAAGTATGGAGCAGAATTGGTGTTCAACCTCCTCCTCTTCATACCCAGTCTTCTAACCTAGTCTTAATAAACCAGAAGAGGGCCGTTAATTTGACAGCTTTTACTTTAATACCTAAGTCTGTTAAGAAAGGCTAACGTCCGAAGCCAGGTGGGGTTTAATCCAGCACACCTGGATGGAGTAACAAATTTTTCAGGTCACATTTGTCCCACCCTAGTATCACACTTTTGTGATGCTATTGGGAAAGGGGATGGGACGAAAGCTTCTGCTGTGTACTCGGAGGTTAGAAATTTATATTTTCGTCCAGGACCAAACCTCTTCTCAATGGTCCCACGCCTAAAACCGGCCCAGTACAATCGACGACCAACATTTACCTCCAAAAAAATATTATCCACGTATGTGTGCTGTGTCCCAAGACTCACCTACCATCCCAGCCATTTTCGAGGTGGATGCTGAACTGGTCAGTCACTTGTGTGCCCCCTCTCGCTTGTATCCTACTCCCCTCCCCCTCTTCTTGTCCCACGCATCAAATTTCGAGAAGAGTATCAGGAAAAAAAGAGGGACTCAATAAGGAGGGGTCATGGAGTCCGTTTGAACTCCACCTTCTTCCAAGCGCGTACATAAATATTATTTTAGAAAATAGAGGATGGTAGAGAGAGAGAAGAGAGAGGAGGAGTAGGAAGCCACTCCTAGAGAAGGTGGATCGTGACCCGTCTCCTCTAATTTAAAAAGAGGGGGGGTTTTTTTTTTATTCATTTGGCCATCATCATGGTCGACGTCGCCATCACTGGAGGCAATAAAATATGAATTTCATTCAAACATTTCACCGTCACAAGATGGCAGACTGAGAAATGGGAGAGTTGAATATTTTTATTTTAAAATTAACATCCCCCTTTTCTCTCCCTCGTCCCACCCTCCACACTCCTTAAATTGTGCCTACCGTAAACTCTTATCCCTCAACAAATTTACCTCAGAGGTGGGGAGGAGACCCTTAAGATGACATCCTTCTTGTACCCCTTCTGAAGATGAATCATTATAAAAGCGACTTGAAAGGGGGAAGGAGGAAAAAAGGAGAGGGAAACCTAGCGTGGGACAGTCGGTATAAACCTCGTTTTTTTTTGACTGACCCCTCCCTCCGTCCCCTTAACCCCTTCCTCTTTAAAACCTTCTCCACACCAGATGAATGCCCATACATCACCTTTTCTCTTATCTCACAGCGATTGTCTTTTATAACTTGAAATCTACATAAAAGGCTAGAGACATATGTAGATTGTTACTTCTCTAAGGGGACTCTAGGTGGCGCTGGTTTCGAATACCAAGAAAACAGGGGGAGGGAGGCAGGCAGGCAATAGGGAAGGAAAGGGCAATGTCATGTGGTGTTCAGGAGAGGACGATGATGACGAAATCAGGAGGGTGGTAGTGGATATAGACATGAGGACAACAACAGTCGGCGGAATGTTGGGAGTTGAACTCGCATACACACGCTCCACATGGGGTCGTCCT
This sequence comes from Trigoniulus corallinus, assembly GCA_013389805.1. Classification (NCBI taxonomy): domain Eukaryota; kingdom Metazoa; phylum Arthropoda; class Diplopoda; order Spirobolida; family Trigoniulidae; genus Trigoniulus; species Trigoniulus corallinus. Next base: position 5,606,578 of record JAAFCE010009126.1, read on the forward strand.
TCTACTACTGTTATTACTATACGACATACACATGAACACGCACACACTACGAAAAAAGACAAAATTTTTTCAGGGTTAGCAGTAGCAGGACAACCACTCTCTTCATCCGTCCGTCCCTATCAGACTCCTGTCTCCCCTTCAAACCACTTGTCCACCTCAAGCCCACCTCACGAAAATAAGTTACAAGTCGACATAGCGCCACACTGCGCTCAGATCACAAATGCACGACAAAGACACGCCTTTCTTAAGAATTAATTTCGGAAAAGGAGAAGGAGGAAGAAGGGGGGTTTGGAGGTGACAATGAGATCACTTTCTTAGTAGGAGGTCAAGTCTGGTGACAACTGTCTTCAACCTTAAAAAGTCATAAGTGCAAGTTGGGACCCGCACCATTGCAGCGCCCTCCATGAACAAGGTTTGGTTATTGAGCTATTTTGCATCGACCTCTGAACTCCAAAGGGCTGTTTATCGATAGTACGTGATTGACTCTTGACTTCATAGTACGCAGGTTCGGTCCTGTGTGGATACGCCTGCTTTGTGTTCTGCCCCGAATGGGAATGTAAGGACAGTGTCCGTTTTCATGCAGTGCGCACCATAATCCACTGGAAGCAAAAGAAATATGTTTCAAGAAGACGAAATTCTAAGGTGATAGGAGCCGCCCTTTCCCTCCCTTCTCGTTGGGGTCATTAGTGACCTCAGGGTTGATAAACCGACGCTAAATAACCGAAATGAAATTACAAGCCGTGTCCTGTAATGACGGGCCCCCCTACGCAAGCTGCGCAGTCTTGAATCTAAAGAGCGGCGAGTTGCGTTGGACACACCAGTTCTCGTCTGATCACTGAAGTTAAGCAACGCAACCCCAGTTAGTACTGACATGGGTGGCCGCTTGGGAAACCTGGGTACCGCTAGTATCCAAAAATCGCCGCATTAGTGTAGTGTCTGTGTCTGTGCAGTCCCTGCATCAGAACTACACAGTGGACAGGGCTCTAATGACCTTATAGTTGGAGGGCCCTAAAACACCAACAAACAATTGAATCTAAAGAAGTAACGGCCCATGAAACATTTCTGATCATAGGTTCGAGTCCCAGTCGTGACAGGTGATGCTTTCAGGTAAAAACAATAGGAGTCGGACTAGGGTTTCTTTCTCCCCGTTGTATAAAAAGGGTAGGCGAGTCTTTTTTTTTTTTAGTCACATTATTAGGACAGAGTTGTGACATCGTCCCAAAGAGGATGAGCATTAACAGGACAAGAACTCCCTTCTGATAAATGAACCTATCAAAATATAGAACGCTACTGTCCAGATGGCAAAATGTCAGCAGGACTGAACCCTTTCAATAACACAATATGTGAGATAGTTGCAGATTCCTATTTGGGACATGTTGCAATTGAAGAGAAATGAGGGTAGCGACGACTTTTCTTCTTCTTTTTTTTCAAGGGTTATCTGGGGCAGGTCGAATGATTGTGACATCGAAATGGCCCATGAAGAGTGGGGTTCTTTTAGTGCTATATTTCTCAGTTGGACATCAGTTTTATGTCCATCTGTTTAATAAATAGAAGCCAGGATAATCATATCCTATATAAAAATTTCCCATATTTTGGTAATATACGAAACCAGAGGGTTTTTGTCAACATGACACGAAATTATATTTTTAGAGTTTTGGTTGGAATGAGGGGGGGGAAGGGAGAAGGAGGAAGAGGTGCACTTAAATTTAATGGAGTCATCTCTTCCCCCTCCTTCCCTCTCAAGACTTCATAACTGACCCTTGACCCAACCGAAATAAGTATGTGATCTTCCTGGAGTTGAGACAGAGAGAACTTCTGGAAATCTCACGACATCAAAGAATTAAGTTCCACCTTTTCCCCCATTTTTTTATGTGCATGCCGAAATTGAATTTCCTCGTCCCATCATAAAAAACCGTGGACAATACCCATCAGGTGGACATGGAAAGTATGACCACTTCTTGCAATGCATTTAGAACACAATTATGATGGTCAAAAAGGCGGCCCACTTTTTTGGGGCCAGGAAAAAATTTTTCTTCTGCGACTCTCTTTGGGAAATGACATGATAATAAATGTGAAATACTGCATGTAATGAAGACGAAATTACGTCTCATTCCACGATATAAGGTCAGTTTCTCTTCTGGTATTCACACGCGACCCCTGGTGGGAAAATGACTTCTGCATCTCCTACACAATACCTGTCTACCTGTCTAATTAATGTTAAAGGGTTGTGTAGTAAACATGTTGATAGAGAGAGAGAGAGATAGAGAACCTGCCGCAGGTAACTAAAATTCAACAACATGAAACACATTACATCTTTTGAATGGCCCCATCCATTCAGCAACATGTCCATTGAACCCCTTCAGTTCGTTGTCCAATAAAGTCCACTAGTTTGTTTGTTGGTGTTTAAGGGCCCTTCAACTACAAGGTCATTAGAGCAGGCCCGGCTCGTGAGCTTTAGGCGTCCTAGGCAAGTGGGTCCATCGTCGCCGCCTCCCCCCATTAAATTTAATATAGTTCTAAAGTCTCGGGGAGCGGCGAGTTGCGTTGGACACACCAGTTCTCGTCTGATCACTGAAGTTAAGCAACGCAAGCCCAGTTAGTACTGACATGGGTGGTCGCTCGGGAAAGCTGGGTACTGCTAATACCCAATAATCGTCGCATTAGTGTAGTGTCTGTGCAGTATATGCATTAGAACTATACAGTGGACGGGTCTCTAATGACCTCGTAGTTGACGGGACCTTAAACTCCAACAAACAACAAATGAAATTTACCGCCCTAGGCAACTGCCTAGGTTTGCCTGTTTCATGAGCCGCCTGTGCATTAGAGCACCGTTCACTTCGTAGTTCGAATGCAGGGACTGCACAGACACTACGCTAATGCGCGACGACTTTTAGGTATTAGCGGTACCCAGTTTTCTCAAGCGGCCACCCATGTTAGTACTAGCCGGGGTTGCGTTGCTTAACTTCAGTGATCAGACCAGAACTGGCGTGTTCAGAGCAATACAGCCGCTCCATAAAGTCCGTTAGGTGCGCTAGTAGCACAAACGTCAAAGTTCGCCTCGGTGGGTTCTTTCAGGCGAAAGAAGGACGGGAGCCCCAAGTGACGTTGTTATCCGTCCCAAATGGGCATTACAGCCATGGCCCTGTGTGTGTGGTGTGTTTAATTACCAGGTGTCAATCTTAGTGCAATCTCTAAATTTAACGATTACTGGTTCCATCCTGACCTACGGTTCGTCCTGTCCCTTCGCTAAACAGTTGTCCTCAGTTCTGGAAGTGACGCGGGATGCTCCTTTCCCACCAAAAATATAGTAGCTGCTTTATTTCGGCAAACGCGGTACCAGTCGAGACTGGTGTCCACCAGGTCTGCCCTTCGCTAAGCCATGGTTGGTGGATGCCAATCTTGGCTGGTATCGATCCTGGGTATACGACCATAAGATGAAGAAGGTGTACAAACCAAGGGGCGCACTGAACCAGCGAACACCCATACTATCTCAAGTGTGGGCCCTCTCGAGAGTTCAAGGTGCAAAAAGTTGTCAAAAAAATACTGTAGTTCTGATACAGGTATGCAAGTATTACAGACACCAAAGGGGTGAGGCTTGGGACATGTTTCCAACACTTCGAATTGAACTCGGGCCGTTTTCACACCATTCGGAAGCTAAGCTTTGCAACGGTGGCCTAGATGCTTATTGTTATAGCCTTAAACCTTAGAAGTGCAATTATATTAAATGATTTTTTTTTTAATTTCTTGCAGGTAAAAAGTGGCGAAGTTTGACACCCTGTGATCGTCGACCATACGTCGAAGAAGCCGAGCGCCTTAGGGTGCAGCACATGCAGGAGCACCCAAATTACAAATACCGTCCACGACGGCGGAAGCACAACAAGAGAGGAGGACGTCGTGGCGAAGTGATGATGGGTGACCGTGTGGTTAATGGTCACATGTCCCATCCATGCGCTGGATCACCTACTTCCGCTTTGGTGTGTTCCATGTCCAATTACCCCTATGCGGCCAACGGTGGAAACAATGTGCTCGCCATGAAAATGTCGCCGAATTTTTGTAGCGACATGCAAACTCCAGATTCGTCTCCACAAGGAAGCCCGGAACCGGATGCGCTTAAGATGATGGATCATCACCATAATCATCATCACCAACAACAACAACAATCTCAAAGCCATTCTCGGAATCAGTTACTCCATCATCCTAACAACAACAATCATCCGCAGCTCCATCATTCCCACCATCTTCATCACCATCATCACCACCCGGGGGCGAACCCTCTGCACCCATATGCACAAAATGGCGACTGTAATCCTGCAATAGCAGCCGAAATGCACGATGAGACCAATACTACAGCCGTTAGAGCACTGCCCACACCCGAGATGTCGCCTATGGATCCAGAAAAAGACAGTTTCACATTTCCAACAGCAGGTGGCAGTGGAAGTAGCGAAGATGGCAATAGCACTAATGGAGGATGTCCAAATGACCGCTCACCCAACGACAACCCTGTTGGTCAACTCATGACCCAATTTAGCACCAGTTCTCGATACCTGCCACCAGGTGCTCCTTCCTATCAACAACGTCTGTGCGTCCCGAATCTTCCCACCCTTAGAGCCCTGGTTCAGAGGCCAGTTAACGGCTACGTCTCATCAATCCGAGATTGTACCTATGGCGCTCCTATCTCGCACCGTCAACATACAGCATCGACCTTCTTTCCTCCTATTGAGTCTCCAAATTCAAATGAAGACGACTCGGGCCCTTGCCCCACTCCTATTCAGTCCTATTCGGTCACCCCACCACCTCCCCATCCTCCAACTTATCAACCACCGTACACCACACCATCTTTCCAGTCGATGATGAATGGACGAATGGGTCCAGCAGTTGGTCATCCTAATGGTCTCGTTCGATATCATCACAATAGTGACCCTGTAGCCACAATGGACCAGATCTCAGACGAACTGTTTGAAGATGTAGATCGGGCTGAATTTGATCAGTATCTCAAAGGGCCAGAGAGTGGTTTAGTTTCAGCAAATGGACCAGGGCACGATTCTCCTCCCACCGGAAATCCACATTCGACAATGGACAACTCGGCGGGTTATCATTGTCATCCACAACAACATTCAGTGCGACTTAATGGCTGCCATCAGTTCAACATGGAGCCAAATGGCGGTGGTGGTGGCGAGTCTGGGAAAAGGACTCCACCAAGTCCTGAGACATGTCGCCAACAACAGCGCCACATACCTTTTCGTGGAGGGCGCCAATATGATCATTTAACTAATGGCAATGCCGTACCACCTGTCGTTGTTGGTAGTTACGTGGCTTCTGCCTCTATGGCGCCTACTTCACCTTTGAAAGGTGACGATGGCGATACCTCTAGTCTCATTTCGGAACTGGCCAATGTACGTAAAATGTATATGTATTTTGACAACTGAAAATGGTAGGTGACCATTTGTACCCTCTCCGTAATAACCCATTCAAAAAAAGAATCAAACTGAAAAATCTCTCTCCTGTGCCGGCCGGTCACTCCACGGACTATATCAAAAAAGTTTCGGTGCTTCCAAAAATTGGTGCTTCTCCCTTACCCCGTCATCTGCCTTTTTGGTTATTCGTTCCGTCCACACAAGAATTCGTGACGTCCACGCAAGGTTCAATGACGTCACATATAGTTAACCAACATTTCGAGTGCAATTAACTCAAAAGTATCATTATTAATATATATATATATTATAAACATATTTTTACAAATATTTATAAAACTTATTATTTTTCCCTTGTTGTTCCTCACTTCCGCTTCCTCTTAACCCTCCCCCCTTTCTCTATTTCTCCACCGTGTAGTAAAAGTAGTGTTACGGTCATTGCGCGGCTCATCATAATGCTACAAGTGGTCATCAAGGTGGACAGCGGACGAACTGAGAGACTGAAGCAACGAATGCTGCTGCTAGTCAAGCACATGTCGTCCACCAACAGGTCATTTTCACCACCACCCACCATATCTTACAAAGATATCGAGACATTTAGTGGATACACTATCCTGGATCACTATCCTAGAACCGTGCAACAACTTCGTTGGTCACTTGTGATGGTCGTGAACGAGAGAATTACCACACCAAACCGGAAGTGACCCTATTCTACCAAATGCAAAAACTGTTCTTCACTGTTAGGAATCTGACGATAATTGTTGACCACCAACTAACGATACACGTTCTCTTATTATAGATATATATATAATTTTACATAATGAATGACCATCATTGCCTTGGGTCAAAATGACCACTTCCAGGACATTCCCTACTTCCCCTACCCATCCTCAAGTTGCACAACACACACAACATCATCTGAATCTTATCTGCTACCAGTATGAGTTCTTCTTACACGTACTTTATGAATGACCATTTCAATGGGCTACAATGGATTATTTTGTCATAAGTCCTGTCCGGGCAATTAGGGCGTTTCCTAAATAAATTCAGGTGGCACCTTTCTTAACTTCTTTAGTCTGAACTGGACAAACACTTCAAAGATCCAAAAGTTAAAAACTAACCACAGGACACTCATTCATGGCCACATCAGCCTACTTACAGCCATTATTCCCTGTGGGAGAAATATCGGTAAAGCATTTGATCTTCAATGAAGTCTCATTTCTCAATTACCATGTCGCAAAGAAGGGTTGTGGCTGCTGCCCTGACCTAACTCGTTTCCGAAAAGTGTCCATACATCGGGCCATACTTGACTGTAAGAGAGTCCTCATGAAACGCTTTGCTGTTCAACAACACTGAGAAGTGGGACTGCCTAGTATCCAGAATATTTTGAAGATAATTTTGGGGGATAAAGTCAGGACCGACTAATAAATAGCTTTAATTTTCTTATCCGGATTTGAACCCTCTTTTCCGAATGCTCAACTTGACATCGAACTTCGCCATCCTGTTTAATCCAACCACCTCACTGATTCCAGGTCTAAAAGACCAACTTCCAAAAAATTGCACCACTTCAGTATTAGTTCTAAAATAATTCATGCCGAATCCAGTTCTGACCCTCTAGTAGACCAACTATTTCCTATTGTGAAAATTGATTCTCAACATGGGACTTTTTATACAGAGCCCTTGATAAAGATTCCTAGCGAGGGAGGGGCTCCTTATAACACCTCGAACTGTCAACACCAGTGACAAACGTCCCGTTTGCCTTGTCCTAGTCTCGACTCTCGTTTTTTTACTATAAAGTGTGAAATTCTGGGAACACTGGGCACAGTGGGGGCTGCTAATTCCCCCACTCCTACCTCCCCTCATCCGCGAGCAGCCTCTACAGGGTCCGGCCCGTAATGGTTGCTTGGCCGAGTCCCCCACTTCAGTGGCGTCACTAGGGGGGTTGCGGAGGGTGCGGGTCGTGCGGTGACACCACTCGCACCATGAGAAATGGGGTGACACCAAAGCAGAAGAAGCAGCTTTTTGGGGGGAGGGGGTGACGCCAACGTCACCGCACCGAGTGACGCCAACCCTAGCGACGCCACTGAACTGCCCCATCTGTTAGCGTAACAAACTAACTTCTGCCAATTTTGGTCGTTAAATTAGTAGAGGGAGAGAAAGAGCTCGGTTCTTGAGCTCAATGTACGTCCCCATCCGATGAGTAGGGTCCTGTGTGCATGCGTGGGTGGAGATGGAGGGGTGTATCAAGTGTCAGTGCCCATTCACGGGCCTTGAACACTGCCGAATGAATATGACGCTTCACCAAAACAGTTTTATCAACAATTCCCGCTCTCTGCCCCAAATAAAACATTTGGCATTCGAGATTTTGAATACTTTTACCGAATTGCGTTGGACACACCAGTTCTCGTCTGACCACTGAAGTTAAGCAGCGCAACCCCAGCTAGTACTGACATGGGTGGCCGCTTGGGAAAACTGGGTACTGCTAATGCTAAAAAAAAATCGTCGCATTATGCCTAGTTCCGTATCACCACACTTTAACGCTAATCACGTCGACACTGATGACGTTTTGTGCTAGTGCTTTATGAAGCCGCGCCAGCGCAATTCCTTAAGGCAAAGCGCAAAATGAGCCCGCAGGGTGACGCAGCCCTGCGAAATTCTGCTAGCAGGCAATCACTGTTACGTTGAAAGCCATTTTAGTTGACGCAAATTGCAAACCAGTATGTTGAAAAACTGCGATTCAATGTGTGGTGATTGCCTGCTAGCAGAATTTCGTAGGGTTGCCTTACGCTGCGTCACCCTGCGGCCTCATTTTGCGCCTTGCCTTAGGGTAGCGCTTTATTTGGAGTCACGTCACGCCGCCGTCATGTCTCAGTTTATCCTCCGCCATTTTTCAAGAAGACAGCTCAACCGCCAGCCAATCAGAACGCAGCGTGACTTGCGGGACGCTATGTGAGTTGACCACCTGTCAAAACAAATACCGTCACGCATAGCAGCTCTGCGGCGCCCCAAGTAGCAGTGTGACGTCACCATTTTTTGTGCTGTGTCGTCTGATTCAACGCTCATAGCGTTAGCGCGTGGGTATACGGAACCAGGCATTAGTGTAGTGTCAGCGCAGTGTCTGCATAAGAACTATGCTATGGACGGGGCTCTAACGACCTTGTAGTTGAAGGGCCCTAGAACACCAACAACCGAACGACGACTTAAACGATCGGTAAGAATTATTCGGCAAGAATGAGTAGGTAACTCTTTTTCCTTAGAAGGCCAAGAAAAACAACTGGGATAAAATATTCAATTTCCATATCTCACATTCCAAAGATACTTTCTGACCGTCCCCTGTGGAGTCCAGTGATTTCATACGGGGAAAAAACGCCATAGTGTGTATATTTAAAATTTTGACTTTTTAAAAAATTTAAATAAAAAAAACAGGAGGGGGAAGGGGGAGGGAGGAAACCACACGTGCAGGACGAACATCGTCATTTATATTCGGCAGCCCCAAAAACCTGAATTTAGTTGATAAAAATAAAATTTTTTTTTATTTATAATGTTAACATCAACGTCAGTTTGAGCGAGTCTCATAAATTTAGTGTCAAAATCACATTCCTGAAATTATCTCAAAAAAAGTTTGGTTTTAAAATTATTATTTTTTTTCCAAAAAAACAAAAAGTTTAAAACCACGTGTTTTGATGGTCAAAAAATTGATGTTTCGCTAAAGTGCATTTGACATTCTTCACACCTTCCCCTAACCACACCATAGCACCACGTATATTATAGGCTTGAATCTTTTTTCCTCAAATATTTATGAATTATTATATATTAGATAATTTTGAGGAAAAAAGACATTTTTAATTTATAAAACTGATAATCAGTTTTTTTAAAAAAAAAACGGTTTCCAACAATTTAAAAAACCACTCTTAACTCTACATCATTACAATACAAAGTGCAATTTTTTGGGTACGTGTTGCTAAGTTCCAGTAAAACTTGACATTTTTTCCTAAAAAGCGGGGAAAAAACATCAAACATTCTTTCTAAATATAATTATAATGATTCATATTTCAAAAAATCTTAATAAATATTTGGGGGCTTCCATATTTCTTTTTTTTAGAAGTGTATTTTATAATAATAACAACAACACCGACTTACTGTATTTATTCTAATAAACGGCGCGCCGTTTATTGGAGGGCGCTGTTTATATTTCATTACAAACCCGCCGCGGTGGCCTAGTGGTTAGCACGCTTCGCAACTGCGCCAGTAGTTCTAGGTTCGATACTGAACCGATGTGGGTCGGCTTCTTTCAGGCGAGAGAAAGAGAGAGAGGCCGTGAGTGTGCCTTCTTTTGGATGAGAAGTAAAACCGAGGTCCCGTGTGGGTGTACGATGGCACTTGCACGTAAAAGAACCTTCTCTATTACGCAACGGGTAGATGAGGCAAAATTTCCAGATGTAGGAGCTCGCCCCCTGGCGTCGGTAGCATTCCCCAACGAACACTAGACCGACGATAAATAAGCGTAGGGGGAGGTGCAGGTTTGGCCGGCAACCGGTTGCAGAAAAAACTATGATCAATATATCGCCCTGTGTCCATTCAGAGGGACAAGATGGGTACCCGACCCTGCCATAGGCGGGAAAAGGGTTAGGAGTTGCTGTTTATATTTAATTACCTTTAATAAGGTACCCTCATAGACAACCCAGCCAATATTCCTGTGGGTTCCAGACGCCTGGCTGGGGTGCTCCCAGTCAGAGCATGTTCAGTGGACCCACAGACCCGACGCTGGCATAGGCGGGATAAGGGTATGATGAAGAAGTCAGCACCTTTAATAAACCGTGCGCCGTTTATTAGAAAGAGCTGTTAATTAGAATAAATACGGTATCAGGCCTCCGACCAAAACGATATTTCATGAATGTCCCTCACTACAAAGGAGAACCTAAGGAACTCGACAGGGGGCAGGGCTGTCGTAATCGCCTATCTTTTCTATGAGATTTTTGAAAAACAGTGATTACATTTAAAATTACGCAAATTTTCAAAAAAACAATCAAACCTAAAAGTGTCACCTGTCATATATTGGTCAATAATTTGAAATGCAGTCATTTTTTTCGAGCTAAAGTAATTTTAAAACGAGCATTGTCATTGAAAATTCCCACGCAAATTGTGACCAACGAGCGACCTGCCCCAATCGAGTAAACATAGAATTAATGCAAAGACCTAGTAGCATGAGGGTAGGGGTGTCTAGCATCACTTTAAAATAATCACCGTCCGAATTTGTGTATATTATTGACTTTCCTATATTATTACTTAACGATACCAGTAATCGTTTATCTCGTTGACACAGTATTGACTTGAACTCAATGAACAGCCCTTTCCAAGGAGAAGAATAAGGGGCTAATCATAAACTTCGAGATGTAATTTTTTTTTACACTTTTTTCTTAAAATGACATTTTTTTTCTCTCTTTTGTATTTTGCAAATGCCACTATACACAAATCAGACAAAAAATGAGTTTAAAAAATACACAATCTCCTGGAAAAATTAAAAGTATTATTATTATTATATTAATAAATGTTGATAAATTGAATCTTATTAATACAGTTTCTGAATTTGAAAATTCCTTCCGTCATTCCTTGTAAATGAAATTTGTTATTCTTGTGATTATTCTTATTGTAATGCTATTATTATTATTATTGCTGAAAATTATTTTTAAAGATAATGCCCTATTCTATATAATAATATTATATACGAAATTATTTCTGCATTTTATATAAATATATTATTATTATTGTTTCGCGGAGAAAGCGAGAAAAAAAACCAAAATGTTGCGCTGCTGCGTTTGTATTTTGATTTACAACTTGTACAAAACAAAATGCCTTTAAAAGTGCCTTAATGTTTTTCACAAAAATAGCAGCGATACAGACATTAATAAAAATTTAAATGTTATTATAAAAGAAATGTATTTTTAATTATTTAATAAAATGCAAGCTGAAGAGGGAACCCGCCTTGGTGGCGCAGGAGGTAACGTGCTCGATTACTGTGTCAGTGGTTCCAGGTTTGATACTGGATCGAGGTGGGTTGGTTTCTTTCTGGCTTGTTTGTTGTTTGTGATACTATATTACGTTAATGGGTTGGGTTTGGTTTGTTGGTTTGTTTGTTTGTTTGTTGGGGTTTAAGGTCCCGTCAACTACGAGGTCATTAGAGACCCGTCCACTGTATAGTTCTAATGCATATACTGCACAGACACTACACCAATGCGACGATTATTGGGTATTAGCAGTACCCAGCTTTCCCGAGCGACCACCCATGTCAGTACTAACTGGGCTTGCGTTGCTTAACTTCAGTGATCAGATGAGAACTGGTGTGTCTTTTTCTTTTGTTGGTGTTTTAGGGCCCTCCAACTACAAGGTCATTAGAGCCCCGACCACAGTGTAGTTCCGATGCAGAGAGTTTTCCCAAGCGGCCACCCATGTCAGTACTAGCTGGGGTTGCGCTGCTTAACTTCAGTGATCAGATGAGAACTGGTGTGTCTTTTTCTTTTGTTGGTGTTTAAGGTCCCGTCAACTACAAGGTCATTAGAGACCCGTCCATTGCGTAGTTCTAATGCATAGACTGCACAGGCACTACACTAATGCGACGATTATTGGGTATTAGCAGTACCCAGTTTTCCCAAGCAGCCACCCATGTCAGTACTAGCTGGGGTTGCGTTGCTTAACTTCAGTAATCAGACTAGAACTGGTGTGTCCCACGCAATTTGCCGCTCCCCTTCTTTCTGGCGTAAGACCCCCGAGTGCGCTTTCCGTCAGATGGGAAGTAAAGCCGGTTCCCTATGGTATACGATGCCAATCAATTGCACGTAAAACTGCACCCTCTTCCCGCCTATAGCAGAGTGGGATACCCATCTTGCTCGTCTGAATGGACACAAGGGTGATATATTGCATAGTGTTTTTCCGCAGCCGGTTTCCGACCAAAGCTGTGACCCCTATGGTTCCGCCTACAGTTCGTTGGGGAATTCCACCGAAAGCTCCTACACCTGGAAATATTGCCTTATCCACCTGTTGTCTAGTAGGGTTCTTTTAGGTAGAAATGCCATCCCACATCACACGGGACCTCGGTTTTACTTCTCATCCGAAAGGCGCACTCGCGGCCTCTCTCTCTCTCGCCCGAAAGAAGCCAACCCACCTCGGCCCAGTATCGAACACGCTGCCCACGGCGCCACCGACGCGGGATCCACTATGTAACGAGTAGATGTGGCAAATTTCCCAGGTGTAGGAGGCTCGGTGGAGTTCCCCAACAAGCAGTAGGCCGGCGAGAAATAAGCATAGGGGGTGCAGCATTGGTCGGTAGCCGACTGCATCGAAATAGCGCCCAACAGATCGCCTATATGTCCATCCAGAGGGAGAAAGATGGGTACCGACCCTGCCATAGGCGGGAAAAGGGTTAGTAGTTGCTTTTTGAAGCTGATATTACGTATTTCGTGAAGGACCTTATTTCCGAAAGACCAATGGCGTCATCCACAACGTTCTATTCCGGTCCTTTCTTTTAAAGAAAATGGCAGCTTAACTCTTACTATTTACTCCTTGTGATTATTAGTTTGCAAAATCGCATTTTGGGGCCTGGAGACCTCACCCACACCTGTTGTCACAGTCTAATCAAATTGCCATGGTCGATACAAGGTAAATTCCTCGCACACTCCATATCACTTTGACAGGTAAACATTTCCAGGGACAAAATGACTCATTAAACTACAGATAGGCGCTACCATGTGAAGCAATTTTTGGCGACGGCCGGCGCGCAAGACGGCAACAGTTGAAGGACATCTGACGCCGGCTATAGTCACAAGTTACGTGGTCACCCTAGGTGGCGTGCTTAACCACCGCGCCCGAACTATACAGGTTCATCCAGTTACAGCGGGTTAAAGGTTCAAATCCTGGTTCATTTGGGTTACTGTTCGTGGTCCTCTCTAGCATTGAATGTAATTTGCCTCCACTAGGAGAAGGGGAGGGGGACGAACACCTGTGGCTATTATCGCTCCTTACTCAGACACTGTCCACACCACACACTGAGTTCCCCCCCCTCCCCTCCTGTTTCATTCATAAGATCCCGAGTTCGAATATTCAACATTAATCAAGCGAGAAAGATGACGTCACAGTCACAATTTCCGTTTCCTTTCTGACGTCAAGTGTGTTTATCAGTGAAAAATAACCAGCTGGGCGAATCTGAAGAGAGAAGCAAGCAGCCCTCTCTCCATCAAGGTCAGTTTCAGGTATTAAGACATAAGTTAGAAACCAGGGTCTACCATGAAATCCAAAGCCAATTAATTATTGCATCATTTCGAAGAAACAGGTGAGTGGTAGAGGGGGGGGGGCGGAAATTCCCACGCATATACTGAAGTCTGCCATGCAGTTTATTTAAAACCCGTCTGCCACCTGCGATAATTATAAATTTCAAGAAACACCAACACTGGCTACTAATCCTTTTCCCGCCTATGGCATGGTTGGGTCCCCATCTATGTCTATCTTAATGGACACAAAGGCGATATATTGAACGGTATTTTTCCGCAGCTGCGTGCTGACCAAAGCTACAACCCCTCTGATTATTTATCGTCGGACCTCTGTTCGTTGGGGCACTCCACCGAGCTCCTACACCTGGGAATTGTCCCCCATCTACGCATTGCATACTAGGACCTGCCTCGGTGGTGCAATTTGCTGCACATTCGATTTCCTGAACCAGTGGTTCCACGTACGATACTGGATCGAGGTAGATTGACTTCGTTCGGGCGAGAGAGAAGACCCGATTTTTCTTCTTTTTCCGTTGGTGTTTCAGGGCCCTTAAACTAAAAGGTCATTAGAGTCCCGTCCACTGCATAGTTCCATTGCAGAGACTGCACAGACACTACACTAATGCGACGATAATTGGGTATTAGCAGTACTCAGTGTCCCCAAGCGGCCACCCTTAATAGTACTAGTCGGGCTTGCGTTGATAACCGTCAGTGATCAGACGAGAACTGGTGTCACCATCATCGACAATTAATGAAACATATGGATTGCAGCTTTTGTCGGCGGTAGCCGGCTGCAGAAAAACACCGTCTAATATATCACTATTGTGTCCATTCAGAGGGACAAGATGGATACCCGGCCCTGCCATCGGCGGGAAACCGTTGCACCCGTGCCATTTGGTACACCACACTACTGATTTGACGGAAGGTGCACCCAGACGAAAGGAGCAAACCGATTCAGTATCGAACCTAAAGCCACGGATGCAGTAATCGAGCACGCTCCCTCCTCCTAGGCATCATCAGACCCTTATCCCACCTGTGGCAGGGTCGGGTCTGGGGGTTTACTGAACATGCTCTGACTGCGGGGACCCTAGCCAGGCGTCTGGAACCCGCAAGAATATTAGCTGGAATATTCTGGGGGGGGGGGGGTTGCCGGCCTACGCCACCTAGGCGGATCTGATAGTAGTTTCAAGAAAAAATTGTAAATTCTGGGCCCAATGACCGCCAAATGTAAGAAGAAATCACACCATCTTATTAGGCTACCCTAGTTAAGAACCCATGACCTCTGAACTACTGTGGAACTAAGGACAAATCTTATGCCGCTGCCTTGAGTATGAAATATCAAACGTCCATGAAACAATACCACCTCGACAGTGGCGCCACCTCTAGGAGAAATTTTGGCTTTTCGCCACAGAAGTCAAAGGAGAGCGAGAAAAAAATAATAATCATTATCACCTCCTCAAGTTAGCAGCAGGAAGTAGTAAATTCAGCATCTGAGGACTGCCTAATAAATACGTTTTTCCTGAAAGATTATATAGTATTATTATTACCGAGAGCCACTTATCAAAAACACAAAAAAAAAAAAATCGTTTGGATAAAATAAAAGTTATCACGCAATGTCGCCATTTGTTGACACCAATGACGTATTTACAATCCGAGATAAAAACATATTTGACAACAATGTCGGTATAACATTTTTCTTCTGCTGGGAAGGAGAGCGGTAAATTAAGAGTAGTATATTTACAGTTACCAATTTACCGATTTCTCCACGACCATACCGCAATGGTAAATTATTTTGTAAACACGGCAGGAAAATTATGCCTTACAGAAGTCGTAATACCAACAACAAAGTGTTGAAACTTCTCACTAGAGGGCAGTCATAAAGATGTCAA
>JAAFCE010009126.1:5622535-5634268 GCA_013389805.1 Trigoniulus corallinus
CCGACCCTGCCATAGGCGGGAAAAGGGTTAGGAGTTGTTGTGTTGTTTGTCATTATTTAGTTACGGGCAAGCGAAAGTTAGACACTTGCAACAGGCGCTTCATAACCCCTGGGGACGGCTCTGCTTATACCGGAGATGTATCAAATGCAGAGGAAGACATCTTCTTTATGAATGAGTGCAAAGGGGGGGGGTCTTCCGTGCGGTGTCAAAAGATAGTGGGGAGCGGCTTATTGCGTTGGACACACCAGTTCTCGTCTGATCACTGAAGTTAATTAACGCAATCCCAGCTAGTACTGACATGGGGGGGGGCCGCTTGGGAAAACTGGATACTGCTAATACCCAAAAATCGTCGCATTAGTATAGTGCAGTGGTGGCGAACCTGTGACCCACCGTGCAATTTTAAGTGACCCGAGCGTGAATCACATCTAGTTTATCGTCTCATAAACAGCACATTTCACACTGATGCATTGCATAAAATAAAAGAGCTGATGGAATGAGTATATCAGAGGTACCCTGGGGGTTGGGGGACATTCTTGAAAAATATAAGGGAGAGTAGACTGATGTGGTATGGACACGTAATGAGGGGAGGAAGAGTTCGTTAGGTCCATTTCAGGAATGCAGGTGGTTGAAAGCACCGGACGCATGGGAAGACCGAAACAGACGTGGGAGCAGGTTGTCTGTAAGGATATGGTAGTGCATGGGGTGGACGGGGACCTGGTGGGAGATAGTCAGTAGTGGAGGGCTAGAACCCGCAGACCCGACCCTACCACAGGCGAGATAAGGGTATTATGGTGATGATGGTTCTCTAGTTGATATTTAAATAAACTTTATTCATTAATAATACTAATAATTTAGTTTTATTCATAAAATTAAATGGTGCTTGCACCTGACCCGAGGACAACTTTTTGTATTTTTTTCGTGTTACTGTGACCCGTCTTCGAAAGCGTTCCCCACCACTGCTGCAGTGTCTCAGGACCCACCCTAAGCGGGGGGGGGGGGGGCAACAACCCGGATATTTGTCCGGGGCGCCATTTCGGCTGTAAGTGTGAGAACAGAGCGCTCCTTTTGTCCGGGCCGGTAATTTGTCTTTTTTCCGGGGTGACATAAGTGCTAGAGCAGGCGCTGAGTGTCTGTGCAGTTTCTGCATTAGAACTATGCTGTGGACGGGGCTCTAATGACCTTGTAGTTGAAGGGACCAAAAACACCTAAGGAACCAAAAAAAAGGATCGGTGGATGTCCGAAATAGCACGTCCGAATTGAGAGAGGGGAATTATCGGTAGGTGGATGTATACCATTACGAGGGGTAAATGGACAACCAAGATGACCTCAGAAATGAAAAGAATCGCGATGACGTCATTTCCTGTGAGATGGCGTGGGACTAAACACAAACGATATACTAAATGCCAGTCTCTCTCGGTCGAGGTTAGTGAACTTTTTAAATTTCAACTGGACATCACATCACCTTCTATGAAATTCGATGTCTACAGAATCGGCAACATTTCTATTCTGCGGTAAGAAATCAAACCTGAATTATATACACAGTCCTATGTTCCCCGTCTCTTTAACCTTTCCTACACAATTTTATAAATGGTCATTAACCGACCTTTTACTAACAACACATGAACCTCGAATGACGTCATTGTTGTTTTCGTTTTTATTTCTCCTCCTTCACGGTCTGTAAACGTCTTTATCTCAGTCTCAGAAATGTGTCCGTCTAAATCTTTAAGTGACGTCACAAAGAAATTTCCGTATTTTTTTTAAAAAAAAAAAATCGAAAAGATATCCCTAGGAGCAATTATCTTACATCACTGGCGATTACGCGAATTTGGTAGATAAGACGAGGAGTTGCCCACCTATCATTCATCCTAAGTGAAGGGTGAAAGAGAGAGTGTGGGTGTGCGCCCTGTCCGATATCAAGAAAGTAGGAACGAGGAAGACACGTGGCGCCCTTAGGAGGGAGGGGTCAAGTTGTAAGTTAATCGTATTCATCTAGAGCAGAAAACGAGACGTGGGAAGGGGGGAGGGGTAGGAAACAAGCAGGCGCCGGACTCTTAATCTCCATAACACCTTAAGCTAGCTCTACGTTTCGGCGGTGTCCATCTTCGTCCCCTTCCCCCCCTCCTTAATTCTTACCACCTGAGACGACGTTACCTGATATTAACAACACAAAAAGCAACTATTAACCCCTTTTCCGCCTATAGCAGCGTCAGGAACCCATCATTTTCCTCTCTGAATGGACACAAGGTCTACTTTTCGTTGGGCCACTCCACTGAGCTCTTACACCTGAGGAATATGTCCTCATCGACCCGTTGCTTAATTGATTCATAGGTTCGATCCTGACTTAGGCGAGGGAATTTGTCCCTTCGAATATAAGAGGGACAGGGGTTTGGATATTTATCTATCAGCCTGTATCCCTTCTGGAGACTTTCTTTTGACGCTGAGGGGGAACAGGCTCCGTGATGAACAAAAAAGAGGGGGGGAATAACTTCACGTGGTATGGGGATTTGGTGAGAAGAAGGGAGGAGGAGCTGGTTAGGTCCTTCACAGGGTTGAAGGTCAATGAAAGGACCAGGGGCAGAGGAAGATTAAGCAGATATAGGAGCCGGTTGCACGAAGGGATATGATAGTGTGTGGATGGGAACCTGGTGGGTGATAGGCGGGAGTGGAGGATCAGAATCCACAGACCCGACCTTGCCATAGGCAGGATAAAGGTATGATGAAACAACTAGCCACAACACGTACGATATTAAGAACAATATAGCAACCTAGACCCCCCCCTTCTGAGTTTTGTTTTGGTGGTTAGAACCCCTTCCACTGCATAGTTCTAATGCACAGACACTACACTAATGCGACGATTTTTGGGTATTAGCAGTACCCAGTGTCCCCAAGCGGCCACCCATGTTAGTACTAGCTGGGGTTGCGTTGCTTAACTTCAGTGATCAGACGAGAACTGGTGTGTCCAACGTAATAAGCCGCTCCTGCCCCTTCTGGGGCTTTTGATTTGCGTCACAAGGATCCATATGACAGGGAGAATTTTTTTATGAGCTACGCTCCATTGCTTTCCAGCTTCTGTGGGATACTTTCGAACCCATTCCATTAGAGCGGCTGTAGTGCGTTCCATGGTTGCGTCTGATCACTGAAGTTAAGTAACGCAACCCCAGCTAGTACTAGCATGGGTGACCGCTTGGGAACACTGGGTACTGCTAATACCTAAGTCGTCGTAACAGAGTAGTGCCTGTGCAGACTCTGCACTACAACTAAGCAGTGGACGGGGCTCTAATGACCTTGTAGTTGAAGGGCCCTAAAACACCAACAAAACAAGGGAGCGGCGAATTGCGTTGGACACACCAGTTCTCGTCTGATCACTGAAGTTAAGCAGCGCAATCCCAGCTAGTACTTACATGGGTGGACGCTTGGGAAAACTGGGTACTGCTAATACCCAAAAATCGTCGCATTAGTGTAGTGTCTGTGCAGTCTCTGCATATGAACTATGCTGTGGACGGGGCTCTAATGACCTTTGTAGTTGAAGGGCCCTAAAACACCAACAAAACAAACCCCATTCTACTGTTGAGAGGAGGACCGCTGCGCTCCCAACGACAAAAAGGTGAAACGTCTCACCTATATATTTCCAGTGAGGTAGAGAGTGAGAGAAAAAGATGAAGGAAAAAGTTGACAAAATATCTCAAATTTTCTGCTTGAAATCTATTCATAATTATCATAAGATAAGAGGGCAACGAAATAGAAGACCTGCTGGACTGTAGTGTCCTCCTTTTTTGCTTTGATATTATTATAATTATTAATATTATTTTATCATAAATGTATACGAAGTTATTTCATGCTATCCATAATGTGCGTTGTGTGTCAGTCAACCATATCCACAACACCGGCTTGAGGTATGGGATCCAGTTTTCTTTCCTGAATTTGTGCTATTTCCTCTTCGCAGAGGCGTGTCAGGGCAAAAAAAAAAACTAAATCTACTTTCGATGTTCACACTCATAATTTTAAGTAAACATGGTCAGATTCTTGGGTGTGGTGGTTCACCCAGTTCACCTTATATTACATAAATTAAATAAACAGATAAAAACCTAATCAATCCATATCAAATATTTTCACACAATTTACTGACCAAATATTAGTCAGTATTTGTCATTACCCCTGTTTCATTCGATTCGGTGTCTCCTAAACTCTTAAAATCGGTTCTGAGCTATCAAAATACCGATCACTGAAGCTAAGCAACGCAACCCCGGGTAATATTAAGAGGCTGAATTGAGTTGGACACACCAGTATTTGTGAGATGAAGCATTGTTGTTTGTGCTTTAGGGCCCTTCAACTACAAGGTCATTAGAGCCCCGTCCACAGCATAGTTCTTATGCAGACTGCACAGACACTACACTAATGTGACGATTTTTGGGTATCAGCAGTACCCAGTTTTCCCAAGTGGCCACCCATGTCAGTACTAGCTGGGGTTGCGCTGCTTAACTTCAGTGATCAGACGAGAACTGGTGTGTCCAACGCAATTCGCCGCTCGTGTGAGATGAATGAAGTTAAGTATTACGCAACCCAAGTTAGTACTGACATGGGTGTTTGGTTGGGAACCTTGCGTGCTGCTAATTTTTCCTATCCTACATCCTCCACCCTTATCTCCCCCTCAACCGCGAGTAGCTTCCACATGACCCAGCCCGCTATGGCTGCTTGGCCGACACCCCAAACCGATGGCGTTCGTTTGTTGATGTTTTAGGGCCCTTCAACTTCAAGGCCATTAGATCCCCGGACAATGCGTAGTTCTGATGCAGAGACTTCACAGACACTACACTAATGCAACGATTTGTGTTTGTTTGTTGGAGTTTAAGGTCCCGTCAACTACGAGGTCATTAGAGACCCGTCAATTGCATAGTTCTAATGCATATACTGCACAGACACTACACTAATGCGACGATTATTGGGTATTAGCAGTACCCAGCTTTCCCGAGCGACCACTCATGTCAGTACTAACTGGGCTTGCGTTGCTTAACTTCAGTGATCAGACGAGAACTGGTGTGTCCAACGCAACTCGCCGCTCAACGATTTGTGGGTAATAGTAGTACTCAGGTTTCCCAAGCGGCCATCAATGTCAGTACTAGCTAGGGTTGCGTTGCTTAACGGTGAGAGAGAGGCCGCGAGTGCGCCTTCTTTCGGGAGAGAAGTAAAACCGAGGTCCCGTGTTGGTGTACGATGTCACTTGCGCGTAAAAGAACCCTCTCTTCTACGCAACGGATAGATGAGGAAAAATTTCCAGGTGTAGGAGCTCGCCCCCTGGCGTCGGGGGCATACCCTAACGCAGTGGCGTAGCCAGAATTTTCTGAAGGGGGAGGGGAAATGACTGTCGATAGCATGAACCAGGATTTTCTGAGGGGGGGATATGACTCAATAGGGTGTATACCTCTTCGTTATATTCGAGGCCCGAGGGGAGGTTTAATCCCCCCCCCAAACCCCTCCCTTGGCTACGCCACTGCCCCAACGAACACTAGACCGACAATAAATAAGCGTAGGGGTTGCAGCTTTGGTCGGCAACCGGCTGCAGAAAAACTATGATCAATGTATCGCCCTTGTGCCCATTCAGAGGGACAAGATGGGCATCTATAGGCGGGAAAAGGGTTAGGAGTTGTTTTTTTATGAGTGGCCGCTGTGGAACACTGGGTAATGATAATACCCAAAATCGTCGTAACAGAGTAGTGCAAGGCGCAAAATGAGACGCAGGGTGTAACATCCCTGCGAAATTCTGCTAGCAGGCAATCACCACACATTGAATCGCAGTTTTCACCATACTTGCATCAAATAACAAGAGAACCTCTCTGCTTCGCACCGCTTTTTGTTATTGTCCCGCCAACTTCACACAGGAAACTGCGGCATTGGCACTGCGCTCCGCAGGGTCACGTGGCGCAGGCACTGAGTCACGTCACCCTGCGACTTAACATGCACAACTACATACTATCATGTGAGCTGTATACAGAAATGTATAGTGAGTCACCTTGCGTCACCTGCGTCTCATTTTGCGCTGGGCCTAAGAACTACGTAGTGGACGGGGCTCTAATGATCATTGAAGTTGAAGGTCCCGAAACCACCAACGAAACAAAAGAAATCAAAATACCCCAGATTTTGTGAATCGCCCTCCACCATCGAATCCTTCAACATTCTTTTAAGACAACAAAGAAGCGACATGTTGACAAAACATTGATTTTGGAACTCAGACATGACACTAGACTGATAGAAATTAAGTAGCTTTTTCTGATGAAATTGATAAAATTTCAACAGAAATAAAAAAAACATCACGCTCGTGATGGAAAGGACATAGAAATTAAAGCAGATAGGAAGTGAGGCTAAAATAGGAGAGAGTTGATACGAGTAGACACGTGTGGCAATGAAGGAGTGGTGGCGAGAGAGAGAGGGAGACACACACAGAGGGCAGAGGAATGAAAAACCGAGGTTACAAGGCGAGGGGGAAAGAGGTTAGCAACCTAACAGCCAATCCCATATCCTACCTATCCTAGATTAAAGCAGGTGGGCCCCAATTACAGACCGGAAGTGAGGTCAGTGCTTTCTTCGTGCCGGCCAGACACCACTCTATCAACCAAGGGGCTCTTCGTCTTTCACCTCTTCCTCTCCTCCTCTCTCTTTTTTGCTGTGATGATGATGATGGTGGTGGTGGGCCATCACTTCATTTATTATCACCTTCATTATCAATACCGTCCGGTTTCCTCCTCCTCACCCTTCACAATTCATTCCCTCCCACACTTTTTAATAAGGACTCGTCGCTGACAGCCCGCGAAGCTTCCTCTAAACACCATCATCACCCCATTTCCTCTTGTCTCACACACACACTCTCTCTCTTCCCCACGTTTTCAAACTGCTTCCTTTAACACAGTCTACATCAGAGCGTACTCATCATTATACCATCACCTTCCTGTCCCTCTCCCTCTCGTCACCCCCCCCCCCTCTAACACACCCAGACGAGACAAAAAAAACATCTTTCCTCGCTGTCCCAATCAGACAATCTACCTACCCATCTCCCCTCTCTCATTCTCTCCCCCTCTTTGAAAACGTTGCCATTTCTCCAATGTCCTTCTCATTCCTGACCGGGCGGCGCAACGAGACAAGACCCAATATTAACGTGCCAAAAAAATTAAAACCTCTCTCTCTCAGATTACGTACCCCACGCGGCCCACTCCCTCTATCTCAATCCATCAGCAAGCAATTTCTAAGTTGGGCCAACAACACCTTCTCCCATTGCCGAACTTATTTTCCTGTAACGAATTGCGAACTTGCAATCTCAGCATGTACAGGTGTCAAAGTGCAAAGGGTTAGGGGTCATCTTGGTTGCTAAGGGTTTGGTCAATCTCTTCAACTCCTCCCTTTCAATTGACTAGTGGAGGTACTAAACGTAGGGTATCTGCCACCCTGTGTGATACCACTGACACAATCACTCATTTTCCAAACGACACGTGGCAGCGACGCCTTCGACAATATTGGCTTTTTTTTTTCAAAAGGTGTGCGAGAGGTGTTGCACCCCTCGATCATTTTCCATACACACTCCCGTGTCTCCCTCCCCTGGTCCACAATAACATGAGATGACAGGACGACAGAGAGAGAGGTGTTGGTTATATATTTTTAGTGTGAAATGTCTTTGACTCCTAAACTTCTAAAAACTGAAAAGTTTGACATTTGACCTTCTCTTTCAATTCCCCCTATCACCTTCCCCATCCCAATTTCACCTGTCACACGACTACCCTCCTCTTCTACACCAAAACTTCCAGAAGCCATCAATTACATGTCACTTGCACCCCCTGTCCAAAAAAGATATCGCGACGATTCGTGTACGCATCCGTACAATATGAGAATTTCTACAGCAGATGGGAGTATCCGAATAATACGTACCACATTATTTTGTTTTGCATCACCACCGACCTCGATAGCTCTAGTGATAGTGCACTTGCCTCGAGCTCAACGTACGCAGCCCTGCCCTCCTGCTCGAGGTCGGTGGTTTACTCTCTCTCTCTCTCTCTGATAAAAGGGGGAGTAACCTAAAATGCAATTTCGTCACCTAGAGAAGTAAAAAGTCACGGTTCCGTGTTGAGGAGGGTGTTGCGCAAAATCACCTGCTCATTAACACAAACCCCGATGTGGTAGCATGCTTGACATATGTGCCAATGGTTTCATGTTCGACCCTAGAAGCGGGGAAGTAGAGGAGCCCCTAAGGGCACCTTGCTTTACCGACGCCAAAGTAGAGGGTTGTTGTTATTGTTTGTTGGTGTTTTAGGGCCCTTCAACTACAAGGTCATTAGAGCCCCGTCCACAGTGTAGTTCTAATGCAGAGAGTTTTCCCAAGCGGCCACCCATGTCAGTACTAGCTGGGGTTGCGCTGCTTAACTTCAGTGATCAGATGAGAACTGGTGTGTCTTTTTCTTTTGTTGGTGTTTAAGGTCCCGTCAACTACAAGGTCATTAGAGACCCGTCCATTGCGTAGTTCTAATGCATAGACTGCACAGGCACTACACTAATGCGACGATTATTGGGTATTAGCAGTACCCAGCTTTCCCAAGCGACCACCCATGTCAGTACTAACTGGGCTTGCGCTGCTTAACTTCAGTGATCAGATGAGAACTGGTGTGTCCAACGCAATTCGCCGCTCCCCCAAAGGAGAGGGAGTTTTGTTTTGAACCTGAGAAATTTGCTGAGAGCTTCATGTAGAAAGGGTGCGACACAACACTGACTTTGTTTCTTCTGATCCGGGACGGAGGGCTCACTTGGGACATTTCCTTTCCTCGGTCACCCACCTCAGCTTGGATGGAGTTTACAACTACGAACACAAGTATCCAGCGAGCGCAGCCTCTGAGCTATGGGCAACTCGGCAGGACCACGTGAAAATCGGCAGGTGTAATAGTTCTCCCACGTGCCGCACCCTGCATCGTTAATTATCTCCGGCATTACCCAGGTAGGCGTTAAGAATCGCGATAAAAAGAAAGCATTTAAATGAAAACCCCTGATCTAACACTGACTCAGCGTCTATCCCGATACGGGACAGGTAAGCCCGAGAAGGAATCAGCAGGGAGAGGGGAGAAAGAGAGAGAGAGAAAGGGAAAAGGGGGGCAATCGCATAAGGACAGAGAAGAAGTGTAAATTTTAGAAGACACAAGCCAACCCTGAAATTTAAAAAAAGAGTCGGAGAAAACGAGTGCCAAGGTTCAAAACAAGAAAACTCATGGCAACTATCGACCAGGGCGAAACGAGCTTCAAATTATATTTTTTACGACATAAGAGAGTAAAACGACTTGTCATAGTTTGGGATGAATTTTATTAATGAAACCCATTGTTGGTGGGATCATCCAAACGATAATAATCCTAATCCAGGGTGGGAACAACCTGTTAACGTCGGTAGAAAGGTTAGGGATTTCTTAAATCCTTTTATTACGTGCTCCATCTTAGCAGGCAAGACAGAAGCGCAACCGCACAGTAGAGGAGGGAGGGAGGGATGGACCCTCACCACATCTTTATCCCCAAAGACTCTGTCCCTCCCCACTAACCCACTGCACCACCCATCAATTTGGTAGGTGAGCAATTATGGTTAGTGGGTCACACCACGTGGTTTTCTTTCGAGACAGAAATCCGAACCACGGCTTCTCTGGCCCGTCATAAAAAAACGGGCAGAGAGGAGGGAGGGAGGGAGGCACGAATGGGATGCCATAATTCGTCTTTAAACAAAAAATCTGCGGTCCTCTTCCCTCTCCTCCTCTTTCCAACCCATGGCGTCAGTGCAAAGCCTAACGACCAGAAGTAACAGGCCGATACCAAATTAAACAAATAACAACCACCCACAGTCTAGTCCTAATTGGTGCACTAGTTAGCAATCCAAACCACTTGCATTGGCTGAGTAAACAGGTTAGAAATTATGCCAGAAATTTCGGATGTGTTCATTCTCCAATACTTCTCCCCCTCTCTCCATCCCGCAAGAGATGGACAATTCCACATATTCATGTTAGAAATTTCCAGGAATCGAACCTGCGGCGGCCCGTGTAATGACAGAGGTACATTATCAACGCTAGCGTCAAATTGCGTTACACACACCAGTTCTCGTCTGATCACTGAAGTTAAGCAACGCAACCCCAGCTACTACTGACATGGGTGGCTGCTTGGGAAAACTGGGTACCGCTAATATCTGTGTCTGTGCAGTCTCTGTATCAGAACTACACTGCGGACGGGGCTCTAATGACCTAGTAGTTCAAGGGCCCTAAAACACCAATGAATGAACGAACGAAGGGACGGCAAGCTCTACACGTCTCCAGAACCCATACACAGGATTCAAACTGAAACTAGTTACCATTTAACCAATTTTTAAGGAACAATTTCACATTATTCCCATTTCGGACAGTTGAGGTTTTCCTCGCCCACTCCACTCATTGCCCCTTTTCGCTGTACCTCTTTCTGGCAAAAAAAAAACAGTTAACAGGTCTCGTCCAGGACCGAACCAAGAATCTCCTACTGAAGTTGGCAACAGAATCATGACTGAGGACGAAGACACGAGGGGAGAGGACGCAAGAGGAACTCAAAAATACCTAGTGATGTTGATACCTGTCACAATAATCATCATTCCTAACCCTTTACTCGACTATTCCATGGCTGTGTATTCATCTGACCCATTGGTACCGGAACCACATGGGCATCAAGTAATGGACGTTATTTTTACACTGCTTGTTTAATGTCGGCCTAACTTCTTGGGGGGGGGGCAATTTCTTAACCAGGGCGGAGAGAGGAAGAGGGCAAGTTCCTACACCAATCTAACGTATTTTGCTACATGTAGAAAAATTACCGTGCACACGGGACCAGGGCTTTACTTCAAACGCACAAAAGGGGGGGTGACGACTTCCCTCTTTCATCCATACAGAAGTCAATTACCTCTATCAGAATCGAACCTGCAACAATAGCCTCACAAGGCAAGAACGCAACCACTGAGACTAAGCCACTGCAGTAGACTGTCATCTAAAAGTCATTCGGCCAACAATCTCGCAAGAGTTCGGAGGGTTCAACTGAAGTTGAGGACGGGTCAAATGATGCGTGAGAACTGTCCTTGTGTCCACCACAGATGGAAGAAGTACCCTTACAAGACACAGAAATTACTTATTTATTTAAAAAGAACACCATCTCAAGGAGGAAAAATCTTGTATTTTTGTCAGAGGAGGAGAGCAAATCTCAGGAAGAAAACCGACGACGTAAACGCTCACACACAAATAACAACGCATGACCTGGACACAGTCGGGGGTCACTTGAGTCAGGGCGTGATTTCATTTTTCCCGTCGTTGTCCCCTAGATTATACATGGCAACTATGAAAATCAACGGGATATCCGCTGCACATAAAAACCCGCTCACTTTTTTTTTAATATCAAACTTTTCCTCAGGTGTAAAATGCCGTCGAGTCCAAAAAAACCACCCAACGACATTTTTTTATTTATATATAAAACTATTCTCCTGTCGTTTTCATGCATAATTCTAACATCTATTTTGCATGAAATAGTTTTTTCCTCCGCCATTCCGAATAGTTTTTTTTTTACTCAAATACGGTTAATGTAATTTCGTATTGCCAGACAATCACAACCTACGAATTCCACAAAAATGCCCACGACAGCAGCGACAAAACGGCGAATGACAGAAAGACATCTAGAGCGAGAGAAACAGAGGAGAGGTAGAGAGGAGAGGTAGAGAGG
>JAAFCE010009126.1:5634668-5676660 GCA_013389805.1 Trigoniulus corallinus
GGTAGAGGGGAGAGAGGAGAGGTAGAGGGGAGAGAGGAGAGGTAGAGGGGAGAGAGGAGAGAGGAGAGGTAGAGGGGAGAGAGGAGAGGTGAGAGGGAGAGGAGAGACGGGAGAGAGGAGAGGCGAGAGGACTTTGTTCGTTGGTGTTTAATTAAGGGCGCTTCAACTACATGGTCATTAGAGCCCCGTCCACTGTGTAGGAGCGGCGAGTTACGTTGGACACACCAGTTCTCGTCTGATCACTGAAGTTAAGCAACGCAAGCCCAGTTAGTACTGACATGGGTGGTCGCTCGGGAAAGCTGGGTACTGCTAATACCCAATAATCGTCGCATTAGTGTAGTGTCTGTGCAGTATATGCATTAGAACTATACAGTGGACGGGTCTCTAATGACCTCGTAGTTGACGGGACCTTAAACTCCAACAAACAACAACAACTCCACTGTGTAGTTCTGATGCAGGGACTGCACAGACACTACACTAATGTGACGATTTTTGGATACAACCGGTACCCAGTTTTCCCAAGCGGCCACCCATGTCAGTACTAACTGTGGTTGCGTTGCTTAACTTCAGTGATCAGACGAGAATTGGTGCGTCCAACGCACAAATTTGCCGCTCCCGAGACGAGAGGGAGAGAGAGAAGAGACGAGATGTACAGAGGAGGGACGATAAGTAGAGAGGAGGGACGATAAGTAGAGAGGACAGCCGAGAAGTAGAGAGGAGAGACGAGAGGTAGAGAGAGGGACGAGCACGCGCGGATCCAGGATGGGGTTTTTGGGGTTGCAACCCCCCCATGCACATATAAACTTATATTCGCACAATATGTGAGGTTTAGCTCAAGACGAAAATCTTGGATCCGCCACCGGGGACGAGAGGTAGCGAGAGGAGACGAAAGAGAGGAGAGAATCAGAGAGAGAGAGAGAAGGAGGGAGAGAGGGGAGAAAGACCCCAAGAAGTTTAACCTTCATGATTATCACATCAGATTAAACATTTGAAAGGAAAATAATCCGTACTTCATTTTATTTCAGTAGAATTTCATTTTATGACACGGTTTATGTCAAAAATCTGATAGATAATATCAACAAGGCGATAAGACACCGCTGGTGACCACAAAGTGGTCTTGGGCGGTGGCGGCAGTAGTTCCCCGCTCATTTTACGGGGTCGGTCAACTAACTGCTAAGGTCAATCGAGTCCAAATAGTATTTACTTGTGTGTGAATGTGAATAATGATTTCCTCCCCCTTCTCCATTCCACCTAACGGCAAAACAACGAAGGCGGTTGAACGGGTAAAATTGGCCAATTTCACGGATCACTATACCCCCACTACTCCTCTTTATCCGACTGGGACAGCACCCCCACTTACCGTTTGCTGCCCTGTCGGTCAACTAAGTCACGAATGGCCTTTAGGCTACTGCTAACCAACGCCCGAAGTGACGGCGACGAGGGAAAACCCGAACTAAGGCCATTTTAGTATGGAAAAGGTTACTTGGTATGCAAGTGACATTAATAATCGTAAACTCAACCGTTTTATTTCAACCTTCTGGAAGAAAAAGATTGCTCTTGAAACGAAACAAAAATCATCACCGTTCTAACTCAGGATTGAACTAGAGCCATGAAGTTAGGAAGAGAAAACGTTATCACAGAAAGCAGTTTCCAATATCCTTGTTACACAATACTTCCGCCTACGGCAGGGTTGGGGGTCAGTTATTGTAGGACTGCATGTTCATTTGAATGCTAACAAATATTAGAGCTCTCGCTACACACAGGAGTCGGCAACAAAGCAACTCCTAACCATTTTCACGCCTATGGCAGGGTCGGGTACCCACCTGTCCCTCCGAATGGACACAAGGGCGAAATATTAGACAGTGTCTTTCCACAGCCGGTTGCCGACCAAAGCTGCAACCCCACTGCTTATTTATCCTCGGGCATTCCACCAACGCCGGGGAGGGGGGGGGGCGAGCTCGTACCCCTGGAAATTTTTGCCTCATCTACCGGCTGCATAGTAGAGAGGGTTCTTTTACTTGCAAATGCCATCGTACACCACACGGAACCTCGGTTTTACCACCTCGGTCCAGTATCGAACCTAGAACTACTGACGCAGTTACCGAACGTGCTACCCACTGCGCCACCGAGACGAGTCACACAAGAGTCGGCAACATCCTCAAAAATTTGATTATTCAGTATGTGTATTGAACAGGCATGAGTGGGCACCGGACGGGACGGTATGGAGGTTGACAGTAGAAGAAATTAGTATATCTTTTATCTCTCTTTCTTCTCCAGATTCAAGAAATCCAGGTCAAATCTCTTTGCGAAAATCCTGGTTAGGCGGACTTGGTTATAAAAGCCCTGCTTGATATCCAACTGAGAAAACCATGAATAATTTTCCTATTTAATTTTGTTGGCACTTGAAATTTGATGAAAAAAATAATGACGAAAGACAACCCAAAGGAGGAGGGTTAACCACATCAAAAAAAAAACCATAAGAAACAAGCATTTCCTTGTCTGATGCTTACTGCCTACCTCTTGATAAGAGGCCAATACAGGACACAAATATTAACATTTTCCCTACCCAAGACTGACCACACTTGAAGGAGGAGGGGGGACGGGACGGCGACAACAGGGGATGGGACAGGACACAACGACATGTTCGAACCACCAGCGGATCTGAAAAAATGGCATACAAATAATAATAATGAAATTCTTCACATCCTGTAAGTCTATGGCGCAATTTATAGAGGGGTCCATAACTGAAATTTTCTTAACTACTTAATGTACCATCCTTACACCTACTTACCTACCCATTCATAGATAACGGACGGGGGAAGGAGGAGCATAAACCAGGATCCTATGGTTTTATCAACCCGTTGCTGCCCTTGAAATAAAACATTTCTTATCACGCTTACTTTAATAAGAAGTACCTCTTATCGATTTTTCATCTATTCGGACGATGATGACGATTATTTCAAAAGATTTCAACCGAATCCAAACATGTCATCCTTCAAAGGTGGAGAGAGAAAGGTAAAGAAAAACGACCACCAAAGCAGTAATTCTAGAAATAAAATCGTGTCCAATTAAGAAATTATGCAAATTACAACAACAACAACATGTCCTCGTAATTTGTGAATATGCCCCAACAAGTTAAAGAAATGCCAAGGCTGCCTCCGAAAGATTTTCATCTACCAACCCACAGTAAACGCTATCTGAAAAGTTTGTCATTTTTATGACAGATTGTGCCCGGAAGTCGTTCAGCTGACGAGGAAGGGCAGAAAATAACCTCGTTTGTCGGGATTAGCATCATCATAGTCAACCGAAAATTACATCATCCATTTTTGTAATCCTACTTAAGCTTCTCATAACGTTACGTAAGGATAGATTGAACCATATCAGCATAAAATACTTACAAACCCTAACATCAACTAAGATGACTATCATCGTCATCAGTACGGCGCGATTATAGCCTCATTTCTACGGTTTGACCAACCAACGCCCCTGAATGGAACATAAAATGACCACCTGGTACCAAAAAATTAAAGCAAAAATAGACGCACCCATACTCACAGAACAACGATTCTAGTGACTCCATCTACCGATCATTACATCGTTTCTATTTGACATCGCGTCAGATAGGTGGCGACAATAACCACGACAATCGAATCATGACAACATGGCAGACGGAGGAGGAGGGTACGTTAAACGATTTTCGATTTTTCCTCACCAATATGAATGAATGATCTGTTAAATTAACATCAAGTCGTGTGCATTTATGACTCTCTCAAAATCCTACATAATAACTCTGATTTATTGCAGGGAATCTAATTGGTGGGATAGCTGGCTTCACACTGTCAAAGAAAAGGTATTATTAATTGGGAGAGAAAAACAAGTCAAAAACTACGTTCTTTCGAATTTTATTGCAATTTTTTTTTTAATGGTGTAATATTTTGATTATATGATTCCCTCACCTGACTGATTATTACGAAAATTTTGCTGATAATTTCCAATGTGTTTTTCAATCTATTTTCGTAACTGTTATAAGACATATAACGGTGCAGTTGCAGTATTTGAATATCAAAAAAAGTAATAATAATGAAGCATTTGATCACTCCCAAGAAATTCAATACCCTTAAAAGAGTATTGAATCGCCCATTTTTAAAATGTATCTTAGATATAGCGTTAAATTACTAGCTCAAAAACGAGGTTCATTATTTATACCATTGCCTTTTAATCAGGGATCATCTGTGCTCGAATTTATGAAAAAAGATCTAGACGAATTCACCAGTACCCTTCAACAAGAGACGTCCACTCTGGTCAATTCTACTGCAGCCACCCTGCGAGAAAAGCTAAACGTGAGTAGTGTCCTAGTCCAATGCATGAAGCACAAAGTCACCTGAAGGACAAATGCACTTGCTTCAAAAAAAAAAGTAAACCACCATTTTCTGATTGAGGATATTACAGATTGAGGACGATAAGTCCACCGCCAATGCAGTCAAGAGAAGTGTGTCTGACTTTCTTGATACAGTATCCAGTGCCCTGGTAGTTCCAAGAGAACAGGAGGATGACCAAGCCATCATCATCAAGAATTCAGAACCGGTTATACTTAGCCGTTTGGAGGTAGGAGCTCCAAAGGGCTTTAAGCCCTTACTTATCCTCAACTCGAATTCTCCATAATGACCCAATCATTACAGTTACAGATGCTGCTACTACAGAAGGATGCCAACACCTATTTGGAGGAACCATCAGATCTTGACGATTACCAGAAATGGCTGACCACTTTCGACTTGGACAGCAGACGCAAGGAACTAACAGAACTGTTAGTCACAAAGGCAGAAGTTAGGACCTTGTATAACGAGATGGTGCCATCCCAGGTGTCCCATGCCGTCTTTTGGAATCGTTACTTTTATCATGTCCACCGTATCTTGGAAGCTGAGGAGCGGCGGCTAGCTCTAAAGAAGAGGGCTGATAGTTCCAAGAATGACACGGAGTTAGCCTGGGATGACGGTAAGTAAGTGACTGATCATGAGCTGTCTTCTATCCAAGGACTTGTGGTTTTCACCCCATCATACCTGCTGCATGACTGAAAATGTAGATGAAGATGCGAGTCACTACAACCTGACAACGCAGGAGACGGATCGTATCCTTGATGCCTACCAGAAAGAATGTGAAGAATTAGAGGCTCATGCCAAGGATTCCTCTGGCCTCCGATCACGTTCCGAGCCGGCTCTGTCAAGCTGTCTTGCTAATTCTCCTGTACCTCAACCCCACGACCAACAAGAGCAAACTGTTGCTGTCACTTCTGAAGCTCCCAAAAGTTCTCCAGTTGTGCAAGACAACGCCCAAAAGTCTATAGACGGAGAAGACCGGATAACGCCAGCCACTACTACGCAGTCAGACCCAGAAGTCCCGACTGGCGAGCAGAAAGACCAGTTGTCCTTAATCTCACATTCGTCTCATAGTAGCAAAGGTAAAGGCGATAAACATCACTTGGACCACTTCCTTATGAAAGCATGAAGAGTCGTCCAGAGAGATTTAAAGAGCACCTTAATGTTACAGATGAAAGTCTTGGAGAGGAGTGGGAAAAGGACTTTGATGTTACTGAAGATGATGTTCAAAGGGCAATAAAACAGGGACAGGTGACAAATTCGAATCAGGTAAAACCTCATTAAACAATAATTAGGACTGCATAACGGCATTTGCCTTAAGGTCTGGTCATGAAGACAACTCACATCCCATTTATCTTTTTCTGTCTTTCTTTCAGGAAGACGAGGACTGGGAAAATTGGCATTAGTACTATTTAATAGGCGATTGGTCAGGCAGACCACCATTTTGACCCCAATTTAAAGCCAGGATGTAGAGGAGATGGTGTAAAGTAACCAGAAAATTCACCCAACTTCACCTGCATCTCCTGTCAATTCTTGGTTCTTCTGCAGAGACTCCCCCTCCCCTCACGCGAACAAAAAATTCGACTATTATACCTTGGGGATGGCAACACTAGAGGTCTAGTGAAAGGATATTTTGTGCCCTTGGACACTTGTGTATTATTATTCCTCAAGTATACAAATATGGTATTAATTAATCAAGATGTTCCTTTAAAAATATTTTCTCTCTTTCTTCCAATTATTTAATTCCATACACACTTTCCTAATAAAAAAGATTGCGTTTTTAACTTTCTCTCGAACCTTTGTGTTTCTAGTGCAATGTAGTCATTTACACAAATCGCGAGTTCGATCCAGGTCAACATGAAAACGTCAAATGCGCATTACGTCAGATGGAAAGGCAAATCGAGTCTTAAGTATCGTTTGGGAATGATGTCCCCGCTATCCTTAAAAGGGCAATATCATCTTTGGTTGCCTACCCATGCGGGAACCAAAGCTCTCTCTACTAGT
This sequence comes from Trigoniulus corallinus, assembly GCA_013389805.1. Lineage (NCBI taxonomy): Eukaryota > Metazoa > Arthropoda > Diplopoda > Spirobolida > Trigoniulidae > Trigoniulus > Trigoniulus corallinus. The sequence goes on from JAAFCE010009126.1 coordinate 5,641,046, forward strand.
CTCGGGGAGCGGCGAATTGCGTTGGACACACCAGTCCTCGTCTGATCACTGAAGTTAAGCAGCACAACCCCAGCTAGTACTGACATGGGTGGCCGCTTGGGAAAACTGGGTACTGCTAATACCCAAAAATCGTCGCATTAGTGTAGTGTCTGTGCAGTCTCTGCATAAGAACTATGCTGTGGACGGGGCTCTAATGACCTTGTGGTTGAAGGGCCCTAAAACACAAACATCTACTAGTCTCGAAATTCCTCAACTAACATCTTGAAACAAGGGTAAAATTTTAATTATGTCATCCCCTTCCCTCCAGCCCTTTCATCACAATGGACAACGTGAAAATCCGTCATCATTACAATGATCATACCCTTATCCCGCCTGTGACAGGGTCAGGTCTGCGGGTTCTAGCCTTCCATTCCCTCCACCTCACACAATACCATATATCCTTAAGGACAACCTGCTCTCACGTCTGCTTTAGTCTCCCCTTGCCTGGCCTCCTCTTGTAATGGACCTAACAAGCTCCTCCTCCCCTCTTCTCATTACATGTCCATACCATCTCAATCTACTCTCCCTCATTTTTTCTGCGATGTCCCCATCCCCAAGCTACCTCTAATGTACTTATTCCTAATTCTATCAGCTCTCGACACCCCACTCATGTACCGCAGCATTCGCATCTCGGCTACTTGCAATCTATTGACGTGGCTCTTCGTCACTGCCCAACACTCTGATCCATATAACATAGCTGGCCTAACCACTGCCCTGTATAACTTCTCTTTCAACTTGATTGGGACTCTCTTATCACACAGGACTCCGCTTGCCTGTCTCCACTTCGGCCCTCCTTTTTCTATCGCTGCTCTAATATCATTTAAGCTGTACTCTGGACGTGGAGTCACTACGTTTACCCATTTCCCCTTGCAGTAGTTCTAATCCCGGAGGCAACATTCCATTACTCTCCCAGAGCTTCATAGAATGGCTCATACGCTTCATACCTCTATAGTAGTTACTACAGTCTTGGACATCACCTTTGCCTTTGAAAAGCGATACTACCCAACTCTTACACCATGCAGAGGCGTCCTATCTCCGCTAGCTATTCTAGTTTGCCTAGCCACCTGGTTCCTAGGCTACGCCACACATCAATGGGAACTGTGACTGAGCCTACGGGCTTTTCGAACTTAAGGGCCCACAACTACTTCCTTCTCCGTTACGGTGTCCACCACCCCAGAAGTAGTTGGATTAGTGTCAATGTCGTCCTCTCCCCCTGCATCATTCAAAGGACTTTGGAAATGCTCTTCCCACATCTTAACCTCAGCAGGGAGAAACAGAACCCTACTTTTCCTATCCTTCCTTCCCTGTTATGGCTTGGTGTACATTTATAGCTGCCGTATCGCTAGCCTTGGCCAGTTTTAAAAAAAGTCAACAACACAAACCGAAAAATGCCTCCACGTATCTTTTAATATGTTGGTAGGCTGGGGTGTTTCATGCACCAGAAACGATCTCCGTCCGGAGAGTACAGCACGAGACAAACGGAAGTCAATTTACCTGGCTGGTTCTATTATTATTACTGCATTTCGTTCACACAAGGTTAATGAACTTTACTAGTTACGACCACCGTAGGGCCCACAAACCGACGACGGTCATTATATTGTCACTACAACCGGTCACATGTCATGCACAGAAGCACAGCCATTCTTGAATCTCCATTACAAGTTGGTCAGCTCAGTTGCGCTGTAGCGAAGCAGTAGCAGTTCGAGTTGAATGTTAAAACGTTACTTTTCTGACACTAAGGTCAATCGAGTACACAACAGGTCATCCGCAGCAATGAGCAATCAGAGAGGGAATACACCCCCCCCCCCTCCAGCTGGGTAGAAGAGAAGGTTTAGCTTATTACTGGACGGTGTCCGGGGTCAGAATAATTATAAAACCAAGTTACAGGCACTTGATGGCCAACCCCTACATCCGTGTAGAAAGGGTGACATCGCCTACTTCCATCCCCTCTTTCGAACCCGTAAGTCAATGACTCCAAGTTCGATCCTAGTCCAGGCTGGGGGGGAGCTCTATCGAACGAAAGATAGGCCTCCTTCACAGCACGCATTCATCATAAGGGAAACAAAACTGTGCCCCTGGGTGTTGGGCTAGCAACCTAGCCTCATGGTAACAAACATCAGCTAGGTAAACGATGACCTCATCGTAGGAGGGTATATGACTAACAAGAAGGGAATCATCCGTACCTAGTCAGAGTCGAACTTGGAATTAAGGTCTCAAGAGTCACTTGGGCCAGGCTCGAACTTGGAATTAAGGTCTCAAGAGTCACTTGGGCCAGGATCGAACCTGAAATTAAGATCTCGACAATCCAGTAGACCGGAATCGAACCTGCAATTAAGATCTCGATAGTCAAGTGAGCCAGAACCGAACCGTCAACCCGAAATTTCAATCTCACCTCATCGCACCAGTCTTTTAAACATCCAAAGAGTGAAACAACCACGTCTCCACAGATGGGGAGCGGCGAATTGCGCTGGACACACCAGTTCTCGTTTGATCACTGAAGTTAAGCAGCGCAACCCCAGCTAGTACTGACATGGGTGGCCGCTTGGGAAAACTGGGTACTGATAATACCCAAAAATCGTCGCATTAGTGTAGTGTCTGTGCAGTCTCTACACAAGAACTATGCTGTGGACGGGGCTCTAATGACCTTGTAGTTGAAGGGCCCTAAAACACCAACAAACAAACAATCTACAGATGGGGTTCGAGATCACTTCCACGTCAGGAGGACGCTACCAACCAGGTGGCTAACAATAAAATACGCTATTGAGCTACAGAGGCGGGCTGAAGGAGGGAAGCAATAAGCAACTTAATTTCTACCACCTGATTATATCTTCTTTTCTTCTGCCGAAATTTTAATCAGGTCACTGGTGTTGCTGAATTACGTCTTTTCCTCTCACAAAGTTGCCCTCCCTCGCTCTTTCCTGCGCATCAACCAAGACGTTAAAAAACACACATTTCCAAGTATCTTATAAAAATACCAAAGTCATCTGAGAATGTGTTATGCGTGACCTCAGATGCCCCATTTACAGACGTTGACTGGCTCACAAAGACATTAGTTATCTTCCAATCTTAAAAATCATCTCTAGGCCAATAGAAAAGGCGTGGCCCTTTGAACTTTCTTCCCCCTTCCGCTCTCGTCTGTCTGTCTGACCAATCAGTCGATACCCACTTGACCACTAAGGCCATTTTTCACATTACATATTTACCAGTTCCTGATAACTTCTGGTTCCTAGGTGTGCATGTGTGCAAGGTAAAAAAAAAAGCAATTCCTAACTCTTTTCCCGCCTATGGCAGGGTCGGGTACCCATCTTGTCCCTCTGAATGGACATAGGGTGATATATTAGTCATAGTTTTTTCTGCATCCGGTTGCCGGCCAAAGCTGCACCCCTACGCTTGTTTATCGTCGGTCTAATGTTATTTGGGGAATGCTACCGACGCCAGGGGGCGAGCTCCTACACCTGGAAATTTGTGCCTCATCTACCCGTTGCATAGTAGAAAGAGCTCTTTTAAGTGCAAGTGCCATCGTACAGCCACACGGGACCTAGGTTTTATTTCTCATCCGAAAGAAAGCACACTCGCGGCCTCTCTTTCGACCGAAAGAAGCCGACCCACCTCGGTCCTGTTTCCAACCTAGAACTACTGACGCAGTTGCCGAGCGTGCCAACCACTACGCCACCGCCACGGGTTGTGCAAGGTAAAAAAAAAAAGGAGATTACAGTGAAACCTGTATAAGCGGACCACCTGCGGGACCCCGTACAGGCGGTCCCCTTACACAGGTGGTCCGCTTGTGGAGGTACCTCCTTACACTTCATGAATACACACCAATATGCATACATATACATAGATCAATTTTTTTCTTTCAATGTTAAGGTCTTCATCTCTGCTGCTGAACAAATGTATCAGAGCCAGCGGGGGAGCGGCGAGTTGCGTTGGACACACCAGTTCTCGTCTGATCACCGAAGTTAAGCAATGCAAGCCCAGTTAGTACTGACATGGGTGGTCGCTCAGGAAAGCTGGGTATTGCTAATACCCAATAATCGTCGCATTAGTATAGTTGTTGTTTGTTGGAGTTTAAGGTCCCGTCAACTACAAGGTCATTAGAGACCCGTCCACTGTATAGTTCTAATGCATATACTGCACAGACACTACACTAATGTGACGATTATTGGGTATTAGCAGTAGCCAGCTTTCCCGAGCGACCACCCATGTCAGTACCAACTGGGATTGCGTTGCTTAACTTCAGTGATCACACGAGAACTGGTGTGTCCAACGCAACTCGCCGCTCCCCCGCATTAGCATAGTGTCTGTGCAGTCTATGCATTAGAACTATGCAGTGGACGGGTCTCTAATGACCTTGTAGTTGACGGGACATTAAACACCAACAACCAACCAATCGGAGCCAACGCAGGCAAGAAATGGACACTGAAGCAGCTGTTCGCTACAAAACGCCAATGACACATTGCACAGCATGCCCATAAGAGGCACAGTGACATTTTTGACTCACCCCTGCAAACAAACTTGTCAAAGCGGTAACACAACTTCTGGCGAAATTTACTTTTTTTTTTGGTCCTCTTATTCAGGGTCTGCTAAGGTTCGGGACCGAATTTGCGGTGGTCCCGGTCGCGTTAGACAGGTGGTCCGCTTAGAGAGAAAATTTATAGGTTAAGTCTATGGAGCCCTATTTGGTGCCGGACCGCTCAGGTCCGCTAATACAGGTGGTCCGCTTCTGGAGGTGGTCCAGTTGACAGGTTTCACAGTAATTAAATATCACAAGCTTCAAACATCTTTCTTTACCATCCTAAACCATTTCCGCCTATAGCAGGGTTCTGTGTCCATGAACTTAAGAGCTCCAAAGTAGAAGAAAGAACAGAGTAGAAGGTAGAAAACAGAAAGGACAGGACTGAAACAGTCTTATGCCGAACAAATGAATCTTAGACTGAAAGAATAGAATGAGACCTAAAGGGAGGTTGGAGGGGGGGGGGGGGGGTCCTAAATGTCGAAATCTTAATATCATGCAGCGAAAGAGGACCTTAAGACGGTATGATGAATTATATCCTCTAATATATAAATATTAAAAAGATTCGGGCCCGCAACATTATGAGTAAAATAACGCGCTAAAGCTAAATAACATTAAACCCCAGGTTCCTCGAAACCCTAAGGCCCGGGCTAACTTGGCCTACACGCAAATCCGGCATTGAATAGTAGGACTGAAAGGTGAATGATATCTGGACAGCAAAAGCGAGCTGCTGGGCAGGAGGTGTTACCTGGTTGGCTGTAACCGACCGGATACCACAGTGCTTTTATTCCGACTCATAGTCGGACGAATCTATAGAGTGGACACTCCACAAGTTCGTCCTACACCACTGACCGAACTTCAACCCTAGTCAACTACAGGTGTCAGAGACAAGAAACAGACCCGATTCTGAATGCAGCAACATGACTAGTGTGATAAAATATGCAGAAATGGAAGAACTCGAAATGACCTGGCAAGGACAACTGGATACCCCAAAGTCCTGGATGACCCAATAACTCATTTTGTGTTGATTTTGTAAGGGGAAGGGATAAGTAATTAAACCCTTTACACACAGGAATAATATCGAATCAAACGAAATAACTACAGATAATATCAAAAACTGGTTCAGTTGAACAATACTGGTTCCACAACAGACAAAAGTCATGTTGGTGAGTTTTGAACTTGTCTCTGGAGTGCATCCGCCCCTCCTTCTCCCTCAAACACAGAGACAAGACCGGTACTTGCCCGTCCCACTAACCCGTTTTTACGCATGAGGTTAATTAGTTCCTTTTTTCTCTCAGCATCGGAAGAAGGATGGTGTGCATGCTTAACACCTGTTGGCGTCCAGTCCACCTTGACGGTGCAAGTTCCACACAGAATAACAACAACAGCAACAACCTGTTTCGTTTGGGACAGTTGTTGTTGTTCCAGTGGTATGCATTTTTTTTTAAAAAAAAAATCTTTTACCACCCAATTGTCGACGAGAAGGGCGGGGTAGGGGAGCGACCACATGGAGTACGTGGGCTGGTTAGTAATGGATGGTTGCTTTTTGGTGAGGTAGTTCGCCTAAATAGGATGTCATGTTCGAGTAACTGTATCCGACTTGGTATTTCATTCATTCACAACAGTGCTACCGAGGTATGATACACGCATGCAAACAATAACAATGTTCACGATCATTTGAACGCGTTAAACGCACATAAATCAATTTAATCGCGCACATTGGAAGAAGTCAGCGCCATCGCCATGGACTAAGTGTCGAATCTCACTCAACGCACACATCAGGAGAAAGAGAGAAAGGGTAACTACTTTAATCGGACAAAGTCGCTCGAATGTCCGTGGAGGTGGGTCGCCATTTCAATGTGCTTCCTATTTCGTGTTCGGTTTGTGAACTCTTAACCACACAAATATGGGGAAATTAACCAGCGTGGTGCATAAACGGAAAAGGACCACCAATTTCGGGGCATGCATCCTAACACTTTTGGCTGTGAAACTATGGGTAAGTATGTGAACTAATATATTCCTGGAGTCTGCGACGCCTTGCACAATTAACAACAACTGATCAACTGCACACTGACCATCTCGAAACTACCTTCAACTAGACACTCTGGTAGTGGGAGAGGTACGCAAACAACTTGGGACACATACCTTCAGGACTACACAATTAGGTTACTTTCAAATGACTGATGACATTTCATCTTCCTTCCTCTGTCCGATTTGGTCATTTCACATCGGACAGGCAATGTAGAGACACCAAGGGACGAATCCCTCCCTACACCTGGGAATATTTCCAACTCATTGCAGAAAGGGTTGGTTCCTTTTCCGTGCAGTGGTGACACAGTACACGCCCCCCAAACACGGCTTTACGTAGTATCCACTGACTCACGAGTCAAGCACGCAACCCTCTGAGTCACCTCGGAGGCTCTGTCCTAAAAAAACCCTCTACCTTCTTCAGTCAATGTTGAGTGTCCATTATGGCAAATATACTCTCTTAACCTGCAATAGCAGAAAGTGCGACGGAATAAGAGTGTGGAATTACGAAAGCTGGACATCCGAAACATAATATTGCATTATCTTGGACAGTGGTCAGTGATTCCGTGAGGCGTATACTGTGTCGCCCACCTGCGTGCTTAAAAGAATCCTTTCTCCATGTGGGTACTGTATATCAGTAAAATTCCTAGATACAGGAGAATTTGCTTCTCCTGCCCCCCCCCCCCTGACATTGACAAAAACATACTGTCCCCAAATATTAATTAGGCCGATGTTAAATAAACAGAGGTTGTGACATTAAGTTCGTTAGGGTGACCGCTTAAGAATACCTTCCAACAATTCGTGTGTGCTCCCAATCCCAACGGGACAAATGGATACTCAACCCTGTTATAAACGGAAAAGGAAGATTTAGTTAGATACTTTTACGAGTCATATGACTCCCCATATGACGATATCATCAAAAACAATAACTTCAGCAACAACATGATATCACAATGGTGAGGTTCCGATCATGTGCCATAAAGACAATATCCTAGATCAAATTTTAGGCAGGTAGGGAAAGAGGAGAAGGGGAAGCGGAGTATAGAATGGAATCCAATTCATCTCTCTCTCCCCCTCTTTCATTTTGATACCAAAACCCAACAGGAAACATGAAATCAAAGGGAAGACGGATATACGACCACTTTTGCGTGGTTTTGACTAGTACGTTGTAGTCAAATTCAATTCAATCGTCATTATCATTTCCAGGATAAAATGTTTGATGATATCCTGTTCCCATCACGGCCAAAATATTTTGATTTATCAAGAGATGAAAAGAACGGCACCCCCAGTGGGTTAAGAGGAACCCTAGAAATGTCCCCAACGTCCTTAATAGGTACTGTCAACCTGTTAAAAAGCACGGTTAACCTGTTGCTAATTAAAGCAAAAGCAACTCCTAACCCTCTTCCCGCCTAGGGTAGGGTCGGTCAGGGCCGTAACGAGGGCGTGGCGAAGAAGGCGGCCTCCACGGGCGCAACTGTGTTTGGGGCGCAAAATGTTCAAGATTTTTGTCATTATTGGATTACGGGCAAGCGAAAGTTAGACACTTACCACAGGCGTTTCATACCCCCGTTACGGCACTGGGGTCGGGTACCCATCTTGTCCCTCTGAATGGACACAGGGCGATAGTTTTTACTGCAGCCGGTTGCCGGCCAAAGCTGCACCCCCCCTACGCTTATTTATCGTTTGTCTAGTGTTCGTTGGGGAATGCTACCGACGTCAGGGGGGCGAGCTCCTACACCCGGAAATTTGGCCTCATCTACCCGTTGCGTAGTAGAAAGGGTTCTTTTACGTGCAAGTGCCATCGTACACCCACACGGGACCTCGGTTTTACTTCTCATCCGAAAGAAGGCACACTCGTGACCTCTTTCTCGCCCGAAAGAAGCCGACCCACCTCGGACCAGTATCGAACCTAGAACTACTGGCGCAGTTGCCGAGCGTGGTAACCACTACGTCACAGCAGCGGGTCAACCTGTTGCTAATTAGAGTCCTAAAATTAAGCAACTAGGTACAGTATCTTAAATATTTAGAGGCAGAAAATCAATCCGAAAAGTCCCGCGGCCAATTTTCGTCACCCCCATGACTCACACTTCGAACCACGCAGTGTCATTCCATTCTAATTGGGGGACCCATTACTGTCACAAGTCAGCAGATAAACAGCAGAAAATCGTTTTAAATATTAGAAACCACTGTGCAAACATTAGTTAAAATTTTTAGAGCGTTAAAATTAATAATCCCTAAGAAATGAAACAGTTATCAAAAAATACCAATATGAATTATGATAATCCCATGCGAGTGAGTACCAGGGTATAGAATATACCCACACCCAATACCGCCTCTGCAAGTCCGTAACAGGTGACTTAGTGGGCTTTCACATCTGGTTGGCAACTGGTCAGTCACGACAAAAACAACAATGCTAAATTACTTATCTCGATAATTATCTATCTCACTGTCTCTCTCACACCTATATCTTGAAACCCTTTCTTGTTGTTAAGAATTCATGGGCCAACCCCACTTATGTGGGACGGAACACAGAAATAATATTTTGGAAAAAAAAAACATCATCTTGTTGCCAATGGCCTCGCAACCTAAGAATACATTAACTTTACTAACTTCAAGACTAATTATTTCTAAACCCCTCTCCTACCTTTCTCAGGGTCGGATACTCATTTGTCCCATGGCGTACTGTAAAAAGGTATTTTCACACAGCCGGCTTCAGCTTAGTTCCCCAACCCCCTTCTACTTTAACGTTGGCCTATCTCCTCTCTGCGGAGGTTTTACCAGTATTTTTACTCCATATAGAAAGGGCGCTTTTATATACCCAGGAACTTCTCTCCCATAAGAAGCAATCCGTTTCGGTCAGGATAGAACCTGCAACCATGAAATCACTAGTCATGCACGCAACCACTGAACCAGACTTGCTAGCACATGAACACTAAGACGTTAAGTTATTGAGGACCAGAGAAACATCTGTGCGAGATACCTACAGTCCCTGGCCATATTAATGTGACCACCAGCTAATATTCAGCTGCTGAGGCGTCGCTAGGGTTGGCATCACCCAGTGTAGTGACGCCATGGTGTCACTCCTCTCCCTTCAAAAAAGCTGCTTTGTTCCATCTTCTGTTCTGGTGTCACCCCTTTTGTCATGGTGTGAGTGGTGTCACCTGGGGTGGCTGTCACTCCCTTAGTGACGCCACTGTCCAGCTGTAAACCACTGGGACCTTCATTGACCATGAACGGCCTGCCATGCCATCAGAAGAGCATCAGAGGAGGGAACAGCAATGTCGGTGTCTTCTGGCAGGTGGGCCACCTGATTGGCATCAGCATCCGCCCTCTCATTGGACATAATGCTGACATGCCCCGCGACCCACATAAAGACCCCTGTCTTGCCCTGCTCATGAATCATGAGAAGCCTGGATGATGGCTGGTTGTTGTTTGTTGGGGTTTAAGGTCCCGTCAACTACAAGGTCATTAGAGACCCGTCCACTGTATAGTTCAAATGCATATACTGCACAGACACTACACTAATGCGACGATTATTGGGTATTAGCAGTACCCAGCTTTCCCGAGCGACCACCCATGTCAGTACTAACTGGGCTTGCGTTGCTTAACTTCAGTGATCAGACGAGAACTGGTGTGTCCAACGCAACTCGCCGCTCCCTATGGATGATGGCATGTCTGCCATAAAGGGTGTGCAACAGCTGAATCACTAAGTATCCAAAAGCATTACAAAAATATTACAAATGCAGAAAATGTCTAGTGGTCACATTAATATGGCCAGGGACTGTAATTTGCTAAGAAACACTTGAGACTTTGTACAAACTTAATTTACAACAGTATGTCCTTTTTTCCTTTGGTAATTGTTACAGTTGATTGGATGTGCCATGATTGGCTACATGGCCTGGGTGCTGGCAACTACTGTCACAGTTCGTCAATTCCTGTCTGGAACCCTGGTGAGAGCAACGAAACTCTACAAGTCCAATTACTTGCTTTTCCCGTTGCTTGTTTTCTTTTGTTCAGTAACCTAACAATACCATCAACGATCGAACATTTCAGATATTCACTTACGTCGTCGTTGCTGTCGGATTCACGTTATTTCTCACAGGTAATAATGGGGGATACATACCTACAATATTTGGGTGCTTGAAATATTACTACTACAACAGCTAAATATGCAGGGTGACCTTCTTTTTTTAAATTCTTCAAACCCTAGGGAAATGACATTTCCATTTAGTTCAACTACTCTTAAAGAAAACATAAATGTTCTCTTCATCATCATCATACCCTTATCCCGCCTGTAGCAGGGTCAGGTCTGCGGGTCCAATGAACATGCTCTGACTGGGGGCGCCCCAGCTGGGCGTCTGGAGCCCGCAGGAAATATTGGCTGGATGCCGGTCTACCCCACTGTTCCAACACTGCACTACACAACCACAATAGAAATTTTTGGCAGGTAAATTAATGCTTTGTTGGTTAGAATATTGCATGGTGTCTGACCTTTTGCACAATAACTACAATGCAACAGGAGTCAGGCTCATGCCCAAGAAATGTTCTCTTCATTTTATATTATCTGTTCCTATCAAAAGAAATGTTAGACAGCTTAGAACTCGAACAAGTATACCAATTATAAACAACTCTACCCACTGTTAACATTTTCCATAAATACCGTACGTGACAAGCGATCCTGCGAGTTCCAGACGCCTGGCTGGGATGACCCGAGTCAGAGTAGTTCAGTGGACCCGCAGATCCGACCCTGCCACAGGCGGGATAAGGGTATGATGATGACGACGACGTGTCAAACGATCTAGAAAAAGTACTATAGATATCAATAAACGTATTTTTCTTGTGGTACAGGTCTCTTAGGTTGGGTTGGAGCCTCCAGCGGTAGTCTTTGCATCCTCCGCATGGTAAGTATGTCATCCCACTTACAGTACATAAAACTTAGTAAGAAAAAGTCAACTGTAAAACGCCCACGCAAGTCGCCAGTTTATAACGTCTTCAACAGATGCGTATACACCTAATGTTTCTGGACACTCGTCCAAACCTCATAAGCCTACATACGAGTCAATCACCTGTGCCTTATAAACAGTACTCTAGAAAAGAAAAATTGACTTTAACGATACATATTACCACGCCTTTCACATAGTTTTACCGCTGAAAAAAAAAATAAACGTAATTTAAATTAAACAGTACTTTGTTAACCACGAAACATTAGTCAGAATCGCCAAACCATATCTTGACAACAATAGAAACTTCATTCAGTTCACCATGCCCCACATGTATTGTACTTTGGTGAATAATGTGGTTCAGGTATTTCCTGAATCCCAAGCGCGATTTCATGCTTCACGATCACCACCACCAACAACCACGCTTTTTTTTCACTCCCTTCCAAAATAAACAAATGAAAGTATCGAACTTATCAGGGGGGGAAAAAATGTGCTAACGCAACTCTACCGAAAAGTCGATGCTGCACGAATTTAAAACAAAGTTAACAGGCTAATAAATGGCTACCATATTTATGAGGTCAATTTTTCATTACGTGCGTCGTCAGACAGGTCTTTCACCATTACAGTGGCCCACATTTGTAATTAAATCACGGACTCAAATCGTCTTATTACTGTGCCACAATATCATCAACTACTTTTAATGCCCTGCCCAAGATGCTTTTTTTCCCTCTCTTGAAAGAAACCCATAATAAACTTACTTCCCGAATTTCCGCATTATAACCATCAATATTATTTTCACAGTTTATCATGGCTGCAATTTTGTCTCTCACATTTCAAATTGGCGGAATTCTCACACTAAGCATTCTTCGGCTGGACGTAAGTATGTTGCTATACCCTTGATTCCATCGCCATCCGCCTTTTAATATAAATATAGATGTGAATAATGAACGAATTGCAGATGTCTGACATTATTCAAATTGGATGGGGTCAAGTAAACCAAGTTACGCGTAACGCCATTCAGGATCACGTATGTAATAGTTACCTGACTTTCGTGTAGAAATGTTTAAGTGTATACAAGTAGATGAATTACAACTTGGATCGGATGATTACAAATTCTTTTTACAGTTTACTTGCTGTGGTTATAGTGGCCCAAAAGAATTTGCCTACTTAGATAATTTACTGGATGAATCTTGCTATGAAGAAGCATCAATAATGAGGAATGCCACCTTTCGTTCCAACAGTACCACTGAAGCAACTATTGGAGACAACCACATTTTAAAACAAGTTAGTACACTTTAAGCAATCATTTATCTGCGTGTAGTACATATACAAGGGCTAGTACAGTAACCAAAAGGCTGCAGGTTCCCCAACCCTGATCTAGTTCTTTGAATGACAGGAATTTTGTAATCCAAAACATTATCTAATTCTATCTGTCTTAGGCCGCTCGCACACACAGCCACTTGTGGCGGCTGCTAGTGGCGACCACACGTTGTGGACTGCGTTTCTAATTGGAATCAAATAGGCTCAGCGCAGACACGGCGTTTGCAGTATCGCTACTGAGCCACGAGCTGCGGCAGTCGCCGTATCTCGCTACTTGTCGCCAGTGGCGGCGTTTTTCCTATTACCGCAGGCATGAGATCTCGTGGCTGCCGCCTGTGGCAGCCACAGGTGGCCGTGTACAGCGACTAGTGATCGCCACTAGTGGCTGCTGCAAGTGGCTGTGTGTGCGACCGGCCTAACCGTTAATTTATAACATATTTCATATCTTAAATATATATTACATCACTACTCTTGTGGGGTAGGACGGCACCCACCCCCCCTCACAGGTAGCCCTGTCACTAATGCTGCGGGTTCTAGCGTCAGCCAGAAAGCTGCACAAAGTGAACCCTCAGTTGCTCCGCAAAGAGCCTGCAATTTGCACGCCACCTCAGCTGAGAGCGAGAAAAGACATTCTACTGCAGCAGATATGGAAGGGTATTCCACACTGCAAAATAGTTATATGGGAAGAATTTCTTCTGCAGATCTCCAGCCAAAAGCAATAAAACAAAACGATATCGTTTCGTCTGCCAGATCTCCCTCGATGCATCATGTTCCTATACCTGAAATTAAAAATACACCTTCAAAACTGCATTAATTCTAATTCTAATTCACTACACTGCAAGCAGCCTTAGGCCGGTCGCACACACAGCCACTTGCAGCAGCCACTAGTGGCGATCACTAGTCACTGTACACGGCCACCAGTGGCTGCGACAGGCGGCAGCAACGAGATCTCGTGCTTGCGGTAATAGGAAAAACGCCGCCACTGGCGACAAGTAGCGAGATATGGCGACTGCCGCAGCTCGTGGCTCAGTAGCGATACTGCAAACGCCGTGTCTGCGCTGAGCCTATTTGATTCCAATTAGAAACGCAGTCCACAACGTGCGGTCGCCACTAGCAGCCGCCACAAGTGGCTGTGTGTGCGAGCAGCCTTATTTGGCCAATATGGCAGTGGAGAGACCAACTCTCATTCCTACATACGTTACCATAAAGCTCCCAAAAACCCTAGGTTAAAATTATTGAGATCCCCATACAACACTAGTAATGGTGGGGTTTCTTTTGAGGAAGCCCTCCACTTTATCCTCTCCAAGGCTAATCCATTGCCCGAATGGTCCTCGGTAAGAAAGACCAGTAATATGGGTCTGTCTGTGCCCTAACCTCCTTCAATTTATATGAATGATCCTTTCTCCCTTTATACTCAGCGAGGGACACACATCCAACCAGAGGTCCATCACACCCCAGCAGCAGCAGTCTGATAAAAAGACTGATGCTGTGAGATATACGCCACTGGCTTATTGTTTCCCACCCTAATTCCCATGAGTGTGCAACAATGGCCCAGGGCTACAGGATGTTGTCTCAGGTATGGAGCTCAGCAAATTGTCACTCTTAGACGCCCCAACTAGCTAACTTGGAGCACAAGGCAAGGTGTCACGATCCACATTAGTTCAATGCTAGCTAGTTGCAGCGTCTAAGAGTGACAATTTACTGATCTGCATACCCAAGACAAAATCCATGTAGCTAACTTGGAGCGGTTAAGAGCGACAATTTGCTGAGCTTCATACCCGAGACAACATCCTGTAGCCCTGGGCCATTGGTGCACACTCATTAATGCAGTTTTGAAGGTGTATTTTTAATTCTAGGTATAGGAACACGTAGGAACATGTAAGAACATAGGGAAATGTAGGCCGGCATCCCCCAACACAAACAACCCAGCCAATATTCCTGCGGATTCCAGAGTCAGAGCATGTCCCCAGTCCAGTGGCGTAGCCAGGATTTTCTGAAGGGAAGGGATATGACTGTCGATAGCATGAACCAGGATTTTCTGAGGGGGGGATATGACTCGATAGTGTGTATACCTCTTCGTTATATTCGAGGCCCAAGGGGGGTTTTAACCCCCAAACCCCCCTTTGGCTACGCCACTGCCCCAGTCAGAGCATGTTCAGTGAACCCGCAGATCCCGACCCTGCTACAGGCGGGATAACGGTATGATGATGATGCAATGTAATTTAGATGGGTTACTTACAGTAGCTGCAGCCCCCACAACTCAGGAAATCGGGCTCCTACAGACTACTGATTTCGTTTCCGCACTAGTTAATTAACGACATGCCCTAACATATTTATAAAACAAAATCCTGTAAACCAAAACTATTCCATTTATATTATTACTACCACCGGTATATTAATTTTACAGCATGGATGCGGACGTAAACTCGAAGATTGGTTTGACAACAATAAAGTCATTTGGGTATCCATTATGGCCGCCATTGGCATTTTACAGGTTTGAATTGACGTTGTGTCAGTAATTGAAATTTTCGAGATTCGCCAACTTTGACCTGTATCTTTCTCTCGTAGGCTGCTGGTATTGTCTCAGCAGTGTTCGCTATTGGGCATATAAAACGCTTGCGGCGAGCCGAAATCATCAACGAAATGGAAGAACACAGCAGAGCCTACACGTCCTAGGGCAGACATTAAGTAAGAAGGACGACACATGGCCATTGCCGAAAACTAGTTACCTGCCACCCATTCAATATTAATATGTATTCTCATTTGAGTGTGTGTGTTTTTTTTAATCATTCAGGCTTTAAACAAGTTCTAAAATTGAATTTTTTAGACTTTAGACAAGCGTCTAATATATTTGAAATCTTACAATATATTTTTGTGATTATCAATTATGCTTATTAAATTATTCATAGTAAAAAATATTTTAAAACCCGTAAAAGGAAGACAACTGAAACACGTCAATCTGTGCATATCTTGCCTCGGTGGATCAGCGGTATTGTACTCAATCCTGACCTGAGCACCCTCCCAGGTCGGTGGCCGGTTTCGGGAGAGAGGAAAGTCCCAAGTGGGCCCTTCCTTCGCATGAGAAAATGAAATGCCGCTTTATTAATCGTGGTTGAATTTAGAGCTTGACTCGCGTATTCAGATACAATATTGCCCCAAGAACACGACACCCCCAAGGTCGGAAGTCCGTGTTAGATCGACCCTAGCATCATACCTGCTCATATTGCAAATGCTCTTCCGTCCTGTCCCACTTGCAGAACATGGTGCAACTCCTAGGGCCTAGCTTATTTCATACTGGCGTACTCTCTTTGTAAGGCAGAGGGAGCAACATCCTTCACTGGCAACAGGAAAGTGGGCGTGTAAAACTAAACGACAGGCCTCCTCCTTACGCAACATCGTACACATCACACGGGGCCACGGTCACGCCGGGGAAAAAAAAAACCATCTGCCTTGACCAGGATTTACCCTTTCTCTCTTCTCTCTCTCTCTCTCGAAGAAGAAGAAGAAGAAAAACAATGGTCAGGAGCGAACCTATGATCTAGCACGCCAGAAAGAAGCCATTTTTATCGACCAGGATGGACCCCTCAACTATGAACTGCAACTGAGCCACTCCTCCTTCCTCTCTTTCGAAGAAAATGACCCACCACCTTTTGCCAGGATCGAACCAATGGTCGGATCCTCCTGTTGGATAGATACCATCTTCTACCACTGACAGGCACATCGAGAGTGGCTGTATTGCGTTGGACACACCAGTTCTCATCGGATCACTGAAATTAAGCAACGCAACCCCAGCTAGTACTAGCATGGGGGACACCTGGGGAACACTGCGTACTGCTAATGGCAAAAAATCATCGTAACCGCGTAGTGGACGGGGCTCTAATAACCTTTGTAGTTGAAGGGCCCTAAAACACCAACGAAACGGAGAGGCTTACTGCATTGAACACACCATTTTCGACTGATCCCTGAAGTTAAAGCAACGCAACCGCAGCTAGTACTGACATGGGTGGCCGCTTGGGAACACTGGGGACCACTAATACCGAAAAATCGTCGCATTAGTGTAGTGTCTGTGTAGTCTCTGCACTGAGCCAGGGGCGTCACTAGGCCGGTGCGGGGGATGCGGGCCGCACCGGGTGACACCACTCGCACCATGACAAATGGGGTGACACCAAAGCAGAAGAAGCGGCTTTTTTTCGGGAGAGGGGGGGGTGACACCCTAGCGACGCCACTGCATTGAGCAGCTGAGTTGCGTTGGACACACCAGTTCTCGTAAGATCACTGAAGTTAAGCAACGCAAGCCCAAGTCAGTACCAACATGGGTGGTTGGCAGTGAACGTTGGGTGCTGCTAGTTTCCTCTGTCCCCTACACCTACCTCCTCATTACCCGCGAGCAGCCCCTTAGGGCTCAGCCTGTTATGGCTGCTTGGATTACTTCCCAACATACTAACATACATACTAGAACTATGCTGTGGACGGGGCTCTAATGATCTTTGTGGTTGAAGGGCCCTAAAACACCAACGAAACGACAGGCGCATCTGCTACTGCTATTTCTTCCGAATTTCAAAAGTTAAGCAGCGGTTTCCAGAGGCTTAAGTACGAGGTCTAGAATAGGATGAAGGTTGCATAGGTGGAGGAGGAAAGGGATTGGGGTGAACATAAAAAAAAATGGTCTTGAAAGGGATTGAAGAGGTCTTGTTGAAAGCACAAAAAAAGTAACTTTCCTAAGATGCTATTCAAACACTGCTCACTCAAGTATTATATAAAAGCTTTGCTTGTCAAATCGATCGATAGATTGCCAGCCACGCCTATACGCCATTACTGACTAGAGACGCCTGCGCACTACGGTCTATCTTCGGTAGGCTAATAACGACCATTATTCCGCCGAAAAAGATGAAAAAACCTACAGATGCAAAACTATGGATTCTGACTACACTGCAACTGCAGCTACGACATCACTAAGACCCTACCGCCACCTAGCGGCCGGAATGAATACTATACCCGTCGCATATCCATCCGTCTTCCCCCCCTTTCCCTCGTCTTGGATGCTTTTTTAGGCTGTGGCACCTAATTCCGAGGTAAGTCCTCCTTGATTTCATTATAAAGTGTTCCTTATTTAGACAACTACTGGACACCAACCAATCCTTTAGTCATCCTCTATAGAATTTCAACCATCGTTAAGTCATACTTCTGTCTGAAAATCCGGGAAATATTGAAATTCAAACAACGTCGCCATAGCATTCCGATGGATATCCCCTGAAAACACAAAATGTCGCCCTTTTAAAAACCTTCATAGATATTATGACCTATATTATATCACTACTGTACAACAATCACCATCACCACATCGATTAGACCAACTTAAAAGTAAAGGCTTACCGCATCTTCACTCAAAAGAATCATGGTATAATAGAAATATATAGTATTTAAGGTATCCAGAATCCAGAAACTGTCATTTTACTGTCGTATCCCCATGTCTGTTACGATCAGAATTATTTCTGTTTATAGTCCTGACTACTACCGAGTCCAAAAATCAAATGTTCTTGTAATTTTTTACAGTATTCCTGTTTGGGACGCCACCATCACAGCCCACCACTCTCCGTAAAAGGCTCTGCAGAACGGTAGGACGGACAGCAGAAAACGAAACAAACAAACCTCCTCACAGTTATCAGGCACTTTGTATGTTGACTTTAACGCCAAATACCTAAACCCGGAATCCATCAGTTCCAACTGAAATTTCATCTTGGTGAACTCCACCCCTGGTCCAATTGGTGGACATCATCCCCCAACATGCAACTTCCGTTTCATCATCACTTCCACAAAGTTCTACCCCGCCTACAAGGAGCATGGGACAAATTTCGAGAGGTCATCCCACCTTGTACGGAAAGAGACGAAAAAATGCGACTGGCCAAAACCCGGCCTACCAACGACACGGAAATGGCTGCCATGAGTGGCTATGGTGCTGCAGATCCCGAAGCCAGCGGTGGTGCCTATACCAATTTTGGCGCTGGCGAAGAAGGAGGCGGAAGTGGTGACACCATGGACACCAAACTCAACGGGGATCTTATCGTTGGTGAGGAGTTTGGGTTTGTCGACGAGAGTGGTGGAGATGACGGTGGTGGCGGAGGAGAATTTGGGATAGCCACTCACAAAATATCAGAATGGCAAGCAGGATGGAACGTCACCAACGCTATTCAGGTAATTGTTTAGTATAGCCGATTATGCCATATACTCAGGATGTAGGGTGTTGAGGACTATTTAAAGGAGGATAAGGGGAGAGGGCCGAAAATCAGACACTCTGTCAATGGCGTTTTTTTTTATTTTAAATCCACGTCAGCCTGTTGTATTACCAGCCTTCATGCCGTCTCCAGGCCAGTCTGAAGCAGAACATGTAACAACTTTCAGGCCCTTTTTTTTTAAAGTTGTCAAGTTTTCTGCCTTTAGATCAAGTCCTCTCATTCAGAGGGACTGTATGTTTCTATGTTACACTAACGGGTTGGGGAGTAGGCCAAGCAGCCATAACAGGCCGAACCCTTAGGAGGCTGCTCGCGGGAGAGGAGAAAGTAGGTGTAGGGGATGTAGGAGAGGGGAAAATTTGCAGCACCCAACGTTCTCTACCAAACACCTATGTTAGTACTAATGTGGGTATGCGTTGCTTAACTTCAGTGATCTCACGAGAACTGGTGTGTCCAACGCAATTTGGCCGCACTACAATGGGACAAGAACGGAACCTATGACCCACAGAAGGCACCTCGGTTTTGAAGGGGAAGAGGAGTTAGTTTGATTCCGCGTGTTAATGATGGAGGAGTGCCTCGAACAACAGGCATGCTGGACTTTAGAGCTCTTGGCACACAGGCTCAATTTTAGTCAGGGTAGGGTGTTACTTTTTGTTCTGTATAAGTAAGAAGGAAGGCAAGTAATATCCTAGTCTTCTGCTGCATGAACGACATCATCTTCAAGTAAAAGAAGCTTTCCTACACGGAAAAAGTAAGCGAATGAATAAAAGTTCTCAGGGGTAGGAACATGCCCACGAACCTTCAAAGCATGGAGGCCGAACAGGGCCGAAAGAAAGGGAGAGTCCTAGAGTTTTCTGTGATCGGTCTATACCCATAGTATCAATAACAGATTGACATTGGCTACACCTTCTATCCGTTGAACACCCAAGAAAATATTCCACGAGCCTATGGATGTTCTTTACGTGATGAGGAACACTGGTAGTCCTTGTACTGAAGACCCTGGGGGCCTATTTTAAATTGTTTTTACTAACCATCACTTCTTAATTCTTTCATTTAGGGCATGTTCATCGTGTCTCTGCCATTCGCCGTACGAAATGGGGGCTACTGGGGATTGTTGTCCATGGTGGCTGTGGCGTATATCTGCTGTCACACAGGCAAGATTCTTGTAGAATGTCTGTACGAGAAGGATTCCAACGGTCGTCTAATGCGTGTTCGTACCAGCTACGTAGCCATAGCCGAGGTGTGTTTCGGGGCCAAATACGGTGGGAAGATCGTGCACCTTGCCCAAATGATCGAACTGCTAATGACGTGCATCCTGTACGTGGTACTCTGTGGCGACTTGATGATCGGAAGTTTCCCTTGGGGTGCCTTGGACCAGCGTTCTTGGATGATGCTATGTGGCATGTTCTTGCTACCGTGCGCCTTCCTACGGACCCTCCGTTCTGTCTCCTTCCTCTCTTTTTGGAACACCGTCGTCCACATCGTCATCAACATTATGATTATTAGCTACTGCCTCACTTGCGTCCAAACCTGGGCCTGGAATAGAGTTCAGCTAAGAATTGACATCTACACTTTCCCAATCTCCATGGGCATCGTGGTTTTTAGCTACACCTCACACATCTTCTTGCCCACTCTGGAAGGCAGCCTACAGGATCGTTCTCGCTTCAGCTGCATGCTCAACTGGAGTCACGTGGCGGCTGCCCTTTTCAAGGCACTTTTCGCTTACATCGCCTTCCTCACCTGGGCCAACGACACTGAAGAAGTCATCACCAACAATCTCAGTTCCGGTTTTAAGGGTGTCATCAACATGATCTTGGTGGTTAAGGCTATGCTATCCTACCCGTTACCCTACTACGCCGCCATAGACCTCCTCGAAGGTTCCTTCTTTCGTGGACCACCAGTCACTCCATTTCCGTCGTGCTTTGCTCTCGACGGCATGCTAAAGATCTGGGCTCTAGCCCTTCGACTCATCGTGGTTGTCTTCACCATCCTCATGGCTATTTCTATCCCGCATTTCGCCATCTTGATGGGGTTCATCGGAAGTTTCACAGGAACCATGTTGTCATTTGTATGGCCAGCATATTTTCACCTGCGTCTCAAATGGGACACTCTGCAATGGTATGTAGTCAGTTTGGACGTGTTCATCATTTGCTTGGGCGGCTTCTGTGGTATTATAGGAATGTATTATTCAGGTCGTGCTCTGGTTGAGGCTTATCACATTCATATCAAATTGCCCCACATGTAAAATGATACCGTAATAGTAATAACGACAAAACTGTCAATCCCCGGCTAATATTAGTTGTCCAAGGGGCAGTCGACTGGGAGAGGGGAGGGGTAGGGCATCTCAAGCATAAGGCGGGGGGGGGGGGGGAAGGGAGAAAGTCGGAGAATGAAATTGGTCGTTAATGTCAAATGCCACTGTTGAAATCGATATCAGGGAAGCGTAATATTAAAATCAGGAGTAACATAGCAAAAATTTATAACATAAACAAATCAAATGTCTTCCAACAGTCCTCGGGACTGTTTACTAACGTACAGCTCGACCTTTCTTTAGGGAAAGCTCTACCTACTAACACTCTTGAAACATGTTTAAATCCAGTATTTTGTTAATGTGATATTCAGTCTACACATTTTTTCTTCCAAATCAGTGTAAAATATTGTAGCCAAATGTCAACTATGCATGCGATACTTTGTCTAGCTAGCTCAATAATAAGTTAAAAAAAAACTTGTTGGATAATAGCTTGCCCTTGAGGAGCGGAAGCAGTAGCGTGCTTCTGCCTTCAAGACAGTGCACTCTCGGCAATACGACCCTTTCTAATCCCAAATAATAAACGTCTCAGTAATGCGTGGAGTGACCACAAGAGCTACCAGATTGTGACACCACTGGATGAGTTAGCGAGAGTGCACTGTGCAAGATAACTGTAATAAGAGTTTAAAATCAACGTCAAGACTTGAATGGTTTAGAACAGGGGTGGCCAACCTTTTCAGCAGGCGGGCCAAATTTAAGAAAAATATTTCCTGCCGAGCCACGCGCCTAATTTTTTGTTGAATTAAAGTAAACAAGCAAGCGTGCCTAAGCTTCAACCACATCTTCGCTTCCCAGTACGAGATGTGGCCAAAGGCTAGCCTGGTTGATACCGACTCATAATGTAATGTTGTTTTGGTGATATGTACAATAATTCTATGTGCATTTGACCTAGGTCCGCGGGCCGCGTGTTGGCCACCCCTGGTTTAGAAAGTCAGTAGTTTCACTAGATGCTGAAAGTATACTACACTACTATTTACTATATTTTCCATGGGATGCCTAGCAAAAAAAAAGAAATGGGGTGTAATTTCTGGCTCTGCTAAGATGCCCAACTAAAAATAAAAGATGCACAATCTCAAAACGACTTCGCTAACAACGCTTGTTGCTTGCTTTAAAAAAATGTATAAAACTTGGGGTACAACTCTTTAGAGACATAATGTGTCCCACTTCTAGCAGAGAGGATAATAAAATGGCATCATCCCCTCTTCAGTTAGCAAGCCTTACTGCCTGAAAAAGCGACACTGACGTCACACAGGGCATAATGCAATAATGCAAATATTGTCTTCCAAACCAATTCGTTGTCTTCCATTTATCAGAAAAAACATAAATTTCCAGCTGTGAATGAATGTTCGTGTGTCCTGTAGCTTCAAATAATTAGCTTCCTTAAGACAGAGTACATCAATTTCCAATCATGTAAACGTCTTGTCCTGTCTCTGTCCACGTGTTTTATCAGTGGAGAATACCTTTCTCAACTGAATTGCACAGACGGTTGTCTTTAAATTGATCCGGCTCTCCATACCATACCCCCTTACCCACCTGTTGCCTTTGTCTTTCAGATTTACTGAGGCTTCACTGTGTTGGAGAGAGATCTGTATATTTTCTCCATTTGGTTGGTTTATGTATCTCCATCACAAAAGAAATCACATTTCAGGATGTAAAAATAGATAAAAGAATTAAGACATACAGCAGATCGACCTCTAAGATTATCAATCAACATACCGTCCTGTTAAAAAAATGAGCAAATCTTAAATTACGAATGTGGTGAAATAATCTGAATGGCCCCCTCAACAATAAGCTCCAATGAATAATATCGGATATGTTGCACAATTTGATAGGATCTTAGTTTGAATTGGATGAATTGTGTGATGTGCCTGAAACCTTCCTTTTCATATCAACTTGAACAGAACCATTTTATGTGAGATGTGAAAAGTACCCGTTGGTCAGTGAAGCCTCAATAAGTCGAATGTCAATCTACCGAAATGTGTCAAAGCCATACTCTTTCCAAGTCTTCCATTAGAACCTTGACAAATTGTTTTGAGTGACATTTATACATCCTATTGATATATGATTCCAATTATTAAAATTATTCAGAACTTTATGGTGATTATAATTTTTAGATATTCAACAATTACTTTTAAATTAAGAGAAAAAAAACTGTCTTCCATTTACTTACCACGCTTGAAATACATTGAAACTTCTTTCAATCAATGTGATGTTTATAGTAATTGAAGTTTTTAAACTGAAGGGGGTTTTTTCCTTTGAAAGAAATGAAAAACATATCTATGTTACTTGGTAGTTATATTTAGTCCATTTTTGATGTCTTATCAGGCGATAGCAGTGATTAACTGTGTGTCTTCAAATGTACTAAAGTTGCTGCCTTGCAACTAAAATATTCATAGTGAAAATGTTCTTCTAATCATATAGTAACGAATACACCTTACCACTCTATATTTTCTGTCAGTTCTATTGATAAAACCCACTAACAACAATACAACCACGATGATTGATCAATGAGTAGTTTTTGAGTTCTTTACACCACGGAATTAAATGTGCTGTTAATGAAACAATATTGGTTTCAACACCAAACTGTAAAAGACTGCCGTTGTCAGTACAATGACATTCTTCTGAAGGCCGCCATTTGCAGACGCACAGTTATCAGTACTCGCAAGTGTTAATAAAAGTGAGTAACAGTTGTCTTCCTAATTCCTTTTACGAGTCAACAGAAGGGAAGATGCTCGAATACTGTATAAATAAGTGACTCAATTGTTTATTATGATGGAAATTATAATATTTATCGTAATAACTTTGTTCTTCCATGAGTAACCCCCTCGCAGCACCGAACGAAAGCCAGTAGAATCATATTTTTCTAAATACATGATTCCCTCAATGGTCGTCATTAATGTTCAGACGTTGTAGAAGAAATGAGAGGGTGTCGAATAACAGTTTTAAATGTTTACTTCATTTAGACATACCTTAATCATTTCTTTTAATTGATGTAAATTACGTGATCAAACATAATCGATGTTAAAACCTAAATGGAGAGTGAGAACACTAATAAGCATTGGAGCGAACAAGTCGAGTGATGACGTAACAGCATTCGAGCCAATGATGTTCTTTATAAACAGATGTCAACCGAACGTTGCAAAGAACATCATTTTCAGTTTCCGTATCTTAATTTGCCGAAAAGAATCATAAGATATTGTAATTTTTAAAATTATATTTTTCATTGTTAATTATTAATTATGTGTCAGTCATTTAAAAAAAAGTTATCCTTTTTTATACAGTCTATATATTTAATACATACATTATGTAAAAAGCATCAAACCAATTCTGGCTATACACACTTTCGAACAATTTGGAGGTCATCACATCCGCCTTTGTAAGAGGAGAAAATGCACCTAAACCTATTGTCAGATTTCTCGTTCAAATAATGTCATATGTAGAAACAAATTTGCCAAGCAATAAATGCAAACGTCTTAACTGTTATTTTCTCCTACATACATATCGCAAACCGACGTATTGCCGACATCCGAGCCAAGGAAAAAGAAGAGCCTATGCTTTTATTGTTTGTTGGAGTTTAAGGTCCCGTCAACTACAAGGTCATTAGAGACCCGTCCACTGCATAGTTCTAATGCATAGACTGCACAGAACTACACTAATGCGACGATTATTGGGTATTAGCAGTACCCAGCTTTCCCGAGCGACCACACATGTCAGTACTAACTGAGCTTCCGTTGCTTAACTTCAGTGATCAGACGAGAACTGGTGTGTCCAACGCAACTCGCCGCTCCCTATGCTTTTATCCTAGCGGTGCACTATACCAGAGCCGTAACGGGGGTATGAAGCAAGGGGGTATGTGGCAAGTGTCTAACTGTCGCTTGCCGGTAACCCAATAATGACAAGAAACTTAAGCATTTTGCGCCCCAAACCCAGTTGTGCCCGTGGCGGCCGCCTTCTTCGCCACGCCCTAGTTACGGTCCTGCCCTATAAAATTGCACATGCGCCATCGTAAGACATGATGACTGATGCAAGTCACAGCTGGAGAGAGTGGGGGGGGGGGTCCCCAAACTTTTTGGCGTGTCGAGAGCTGATAGAATCAGGAATGAGTATATTAGAGGCAGCCTGGGGGTTGTTGTTGTTGTTGCTGTTTTTTGGAGTTTTAGGGCCCTTCAACTACAAAGGTCATTAGAGCCCCGTCCACAGCATAGTTCTTATGCAGAGACTCCACAGACATTAACTGCACTAATGTGACGATTTCAGTTGTCTCAAGCGGCCACCCATGTCAGTGCTAGCTGGGGTTCCGCTGCTTAACTTCAGTGATCAGACGAGAACTGGAAGTGTCCAACGCAATTCGCCGCTTCACCTGGGGGTGGTGGACATCGCCGAAAAGATGAGAGAGAATAGGCTGAGGTGGTATGGACACGTAATGAGCAGAGGGGACGAGAAGCTCGTTAGATCCATACCAGGAATGCAGGTGGTCGGTAGCACCCGGGGCAGGGAGAGACCGAAGCTGACGTAGGAGCAGGTTGCCCCTAAGGCTAGGGAGCGGCGAGTTGCGTTCGACACACCAGTTCTCGTCTGATCACTGAAGTTAAGCAACGCAAGCCCAGTTAGTATTGACATGGGTGGTCGCTCGGGAAAGCTGGGTATTGCTAATACCCAATAATCGTCGCATTAGTGTAGTGTCTAGGCAGTCTATGCATTAGAACTATGCAATGGACGGGTCTCTAACGACCTTGTAGTTGATGGGACCTTAAACACCAACGAACGAACAAATCCGTAAGGATATGGCAGTGTGCGGGATGGAAGGGGACTTGGAGGGAGATAGACGAGAGTGGAGTGCGAGAACCCGCAGACCCGAACCTGCCGCAGGCGGGAAGAGGGTATGATGGTGATGATGACTGAGCAAGCCAACAAAGCTGTGGTCAGGGGCGGATCTACATGACATGGGGGCTAAGAGGGCTTAAGCCCCGGGTCCCCAAGTGTAAAGGGTCCCTAAGTGTCATTGAATTATCATAAATTTTTAATACTTTTTTGATTAACAATGAGCACTTAACGTATAGTAAAACCCGACCCTGCCGCAGGCAGGATAAGGGGATGATGATGATGGTTGAGCAAGCCAACATTCAGCAAAGGCGCCTCCAATCGGAAAAGTTTGGGAACCCCCTGAATGGCGGCATATCTGGAAGAGCATCCTAAATTTAACCTATTAGCTTCAAAAAGAGTATCTTGAATAAGCTTATCCTGAGGGATATCTTTATGTGCATATCCATTTTTTTTTCGTTGGTGTGTTAGGACCCTTCAACTATAACGGTCATTAGTGCCCCGTTCACTGCGTAGATCTAATGCAGAGTCTGCACAGCCACTACGCTGTTACGACGATTTTAGGTATTAACAGTAGCCAGTGTTCCCAAGCGGTCACCCATGGCAGTACTAGCTGGGGTTGCGTTGCTTAACTTCAGCGATCAGACGAGAACTGCTGTCCAGCGCAATACAGCGGCTCATGTATATCCAATGTGTCCACGGGCCACATAACAACCATTCGCGGGACGTAGTTTGGGGACCCCTATTAGAAAGCATTCCCCTGGTAGAGGGTGTAGTGTTTCATCACTTTTACATTTGACATGCACGTGCTTTCATCTCTCTTTTCACGTTCTGTGGAGAAGAGAGAACGTGCATCTTTTCCTCAACCTCCAATTGGTCCTATTTGAATTAATTATTCGATTTTGTTAATTTTTAAAATATGAATAATTAGAAGGTTTTATTTGCAAAAACTTAACAGCAATTCTCATTTTTGAAATATTAGAGTGTTTCTTGTATGCCAAACCTAATGGACGCGTTTCTCTAGAGCTCTTATACTAAAGTTTAATTTTTAGTATTTAATGCAATCTTTGATATCTTCTGTAATAGTTATTACAATTTATCTGTTCTAAGGATTACTACATCATATAACTTTATTAAATTAAGTTTTGACAAATATTAGAGTTAGTTACGTTAGACCCAAATTAATTTTGAGAAACAGTTAAGATTACTACAAGGATCTAAAACATAAATAGCCTTCTTCTACAACATCTCATGTGAAATGCACGCTATTAGGGGCCTACTGTTAAAATGCAGTTTTTAAAGTCTCTTCTGATTTTGCCGTTTGCTGCTTTCCCAGTAAATTTACAACTGGCTGGCTGATCCCCAAGTTATCAGCACTGGTAGTCTTGCCCATCTCTATTTCAACCAAATCCAATGGAGTACGACCGTGGATATCTTTGCTCTCGTGGTTTACACCATAGCGCAACAACAAGCGTACCAAGTTATCATATCCTTTTTTGGCTGCCCAATGCAGTGGTGTCATGCCCTCTTTATTCGTGGCGTTACAATTGGCACCAAAACTTAACAAAATCTTCGCCGCTTCCAAGAACCCACCTTCACAGGCCCACATCAGAGGCGTATCCCCATATTTATCAGGGGCATCGATTGGCAAGTCCACACTCACATCCTGGTTAAGGGTCATCAGAACGGCACGCAAAAGAGACGCATTCCCACTACAGACGCACGCGTGCAGGATACTCGGACACGAATTGTATCTCATCTGGGCTCTCCCCTTCTTCAACAACAGAAGCACCATGGGTATGTGTCCACTTTCAGCCGCCACATACAAGGGGGTGATTCCTTCTTGAGCGCAACAATCAAGCAATGCACCACCTTCTAACAGACATTCCGCCGTTGAGCAACGACCTTTCATGGCCGCTAGGTGCAGCGGAGTGGAATTCATCTTATCGCTGCAGTTGACTGGAGCACCGGCCCTCAACAGTTCTCTCACGATTTCATCATTACCTTGTTCAGCTGCCAGGTGTAGGGGAGTCTTTCCTGTTGCGTTCCCAATCGATGGGTTCGCCTTGCACGCTATTAGACTGGTGACCGCCGTGATGTGCTTATTTAAGACAGCTACGTGCAAAGCCGTGTTACCATTCTGGTCCGTGGCGTCCAGCACAGTCATATTGTCATATGTCGCTAGTAAGTCAATCATCTCAGCTTTGCCTTTCTGTGCAGCCAAGTGCAGTGCAGTCATACCATTAGAATTTTTGGCATTCACATCAGCTCCATACTTTAGGAGTGTATCCACCGACACCATCATTCCCAATCGGGCCGCCCTCATCATCGCCGTGTTGCCTAGCCGATCTCTTGCTTCCAGACAATTCAAAAATTCTGTCTTCGGCTTCTCTGTCATCTTATTTAAAATGAGTTTCAGAGTCTTGTCGTCGTTGCCACGAACTGCAGCATGCAACAGGTTACACTTGGCAGTAGATGGAAACACGCTGGCATTATGTTTCAACAGCACAGCCACCACTTCAGCATGGCCTGCATGAGAAGCCAAGCACAACGGTGTCGATCCATCGTTCAGATGACTGTCCACGATGGCCCCTTTGTCAAGAAGTGCTATAACTACGTCCAAGTAACCTTCCAGTGCTGCCACGTGTAGAGCCGTCCAACGTGTCGATGGCTTGGCTGCATTGACGTCAGCACCGGACAGAAGCAGCTCATTAACAACTTCGACGTGGCCCTCAACGGCTGCTGCATACAGAGGTGTCAGTCCATCTACAGTCTTTGCTTTACAATTCGCCCCGTGCTTCAAGAGGCGTCGAACTATGTACAAATGTCCATGGGCTGCAGAGATATGCAGAGGCGTTGTGCCATTCCAAGTTGGCGACTTCACATCGGCTCCATTATCCAACAACATCTGCACCATGTTAGCATCCCCTTCTCTCGATGCGTAGTGTAGCGGCGTCCAGAAATTCTTGTCAACGCAATTGACGTCAGCTCCGGAAGCTAGCAATAGAGCTAAAACGCCTTTATTATCGCGTCTCCTGCAGGCTGCGTGCAACGGGGTCGAATTATTATCATCTTTAAGGGAGTGGTTGGCCCCACCAGTCAATAACAACTGAACCACATCCAAGGCCCCCGATTCGGCAGCAATGTACAGCGCGGTGACCATCTTCCCATTCTTTGAGTTCGGTTCTGCACCTCGTTTTAGCAATACTTTCACTATATCCACGAGGCTGGATTGACAGGCGACGTGCAGAGGAGTCACAGAGTCGACGTTGGCCGCGGAGTTGATGTCAGCACCCCGATCTATCAGTAGTTCCACCAGGTCACTGTCACCAGAGCGGCACGCCTGGTGAAGAATGGAGTATTCTCGGCCCAGAACCGGATTCAGGACAATGGCACCACTTCGCAGTAACGTACTTGCAATGGTAGTGTGTCCATTCTCAACAGCCTCGTACAGTGGTGCTCGATTGTGATCGTTCAAGGCATCCACATACGCACCGGCCTTTACCAATGTTTCAACCACCTCCCGAAGTCCTTCCCTCGCAGCTACATGGAGCGGTGTGTTGTTCTGTGCATCTCCAGCGTTCATGTTGGCGCCTCCTTGGATCAAAATTTCCACCAACTGGACGTCTCCTAAAGATGTAGCGTAACGTAAGGGCGACACGCGGCCCTTAATATAGACATTATTAACATGGGCGCCCTTCTGCAGCAGTGCCCGCACTATCTCCACCCGACCACTAGCAAGGGCTGCGAATAATGGTGTCACACTGTACTTGGGACAATAGGCCTCCAGATCTGCACCGTTTTCCAACAACACTTCCACTACATCGAGATCTCCCTTCTGAATTGCAAGGAGAAGTGGGGTAAAGTCGTTCACGTCCGAGGCGTTGACGTCGGCATCATGTTCCAGGAGCAATTTTAAGATAGGAACATGTCCTGATTTGATTGCAAGGTGAAGCGGAGTCTGCAGATTGTGGTCTGTCAAGTTCGCGTTTGCCTTGTTTTTCAATAGCAACCTAACGACTTGGACAAAGCCAGCAGACGTACCCACGTGCAAGGGCCCGTAACCGTCTTTCCCTGTAATATCCACATTACCGCCTTTATCAATCATGAGTCCGAGTAAGCGAACATCCCCCAGTAAGGCTGCCAAGTGAAGAGGTGTCCAGTTATCGAGATTTTTCAGGTTCACTTCATGTCTTGTTCCACCTGCCGTCAACAGTATTGTGCCAATGGCACATTTGCCAGTCTCCATGGCTAAATGCAATGGCGTGCATCCTTTCTCGTCCACAGCACCGACATTTGCGTTCCTGCGAACTAACAGTTGAACTATTTTCAAATTACCTCCGGTAACCGCTAAATGTAAAGGGGTTTTGCCTTCTCCATTTCTCACATCCGTATTTGCTTGACTGTCGAGCAACATGGTAACAACGGCAATATTGTCACCGAGGACTGCTAGATGAAAACATGAGTTGCAGTTCGCGTCAATAGCATTGACGTCCGATCCTGCAGACAATAATTGTCGAACAACACTCAGATGACCACGCTGCACGGCAAAATGCAAGGCGCTTTGTTTAGACACTCCAGAGACCGCATTAAGATCAGCCCCTTTCTCTAACAGCAATTCAACCATTTTGGGAAATCCCATCTGACAGGCCAGATGCAGTGGCGTCAAGTTCTGTGGACCCCTGGCATTCACGTCTGCTCCATCTCTCAAGCTTTCCATGGCTTTGTCGCAACTGTCTTGAATTACGAGAAAGTGCAACTTTGACCAGTCCTTGTCATCGGATAGCTGCATTGGAGTGACCGATTTTAAAACTCCTGAATTCATTTGAGATATCGTAGTTTCTGAATTATGACTTGTCTGTTCCTTGACTCTGGTTTCAGCGTCGACAGTTGACTCAACTACTAGCCTATCTGGAAGGTTGACGGTGTTGTCAAAGGTGGTATTCTTCGTCTCTAACTCACCAAGCATCCAGTCTTTTTTAGCGTTGTCACTTCGCTGTGGAGTAGCACCTGCATTCAACAGCACATCCACGATTTCCTGATGATCTTTCGTCGCAGCACAATGATACGGTGTCCAGCCATCATCGGTTGCCGCTTTCACATTGGCTCCATGCTCCACCAGGACCTTGACGCATTCAAGGTGTCCATTATAGGCAGCCAGGTGAATTGGGGTAACACTACGGACACCGATCTCATTCACGATGCCACCTCGCTCAAGAAGACGTTTCAGTATTTCCAAATGTCCGCGCTGAGCGGCGTGATGGACAATTGATAATCCTGAAGAGCACACCAAATTCATTTCACTACCATGTTCCAAAAGGATTAGTGCAGCATCTACATTTCCTCTTTGAATGGCAAGATGTAGGGGTGTCCCATATCCGTTGTCTAGCAAATGGATATTAGCTCCATTTTGCAACAGTAGCTTCAAGCTCTCGTTTGTTCCTAATCTAGTAGTTGCTTCGTGCAATGGCGTGGAATTAGTCTTACATCGGGCGTTAACATTCACCTTGAGTTCTAATAACTCTTTAACTACAGCAAGATGGTCAATGGCGAAGAAGAGTGACGTGAAACCATTGCTCGTAGCCGCTTCGATATCAGCACCACTGAATAGCAGTTTCTTCAACAGGACAACATCTCCTCTCCAACAAGATAAATGCAAAGCGGTTAAACCACCTTCGTTTGAAGCATTAATTTTGGCACCACTCTTAATCAATATCTCAATTGCGTTAGTGTCACCTAAGAGTGTGGCTAGGTGCAAAGATGTATTACCATCATTATCTGCGGCACTGATGTCCACTTTATTGGATTTCAGCAAAGATTCGACTACGTTTATGTGACGTCTTCGAGTCGCCAGGTGGAGTGTAGTTTCTCCTTTAGAGGAGATTGAGTTGGGTCTTACACCTCTGTCGAAACAAAACTCAACCATTTGAACGTCACCAGCAGATGCTGCATCGAACAGTTCCTGTTGGAATATGGCACGAACCATTTCATAATAGACATTTGAATCACTCCATAGATTGCCGTTAGCATGCTGCAAGATGCTCATCAATATTTTCCGCCATCGTTCATCCGTCCAGAATCTAGACTCAGTCGTTATAATATCGTCCAAAAGCTTACTGTAATGATTCTTCATTTTTCGCCACGCTGTATCATCGTCATTGACAGAGTACAGGGCGTTCAAGAGAAATTGTCGTCCTCCGTGGATTTCGAAGATGTATTTCATTGTGATCAACGCCTCAAATTCCATCATCCACACTAATGCACGTGCTACAGTTGCCTTTGTTTGAAGATCTCTTGGCAACAAACCTCTCCAAAGATCTCCCGAGATATTTGAGTCCATGTTACTTTTCTGAGGAAAAATCAACTCCACCGATCGATTCATCAGTCGATTAAAATACCAGAAGGTTTCATTTGAAGCTTGGTGCTTCATGATGTTGACTAATTGCAGTACCAGCAATTCTAACACAGTTTCCAACTTTTCGTATTGCTGGCATTTCTGTAGTAGAGCTTCTGCTGCTATTAATTTCCCTTTGTCGTCTATTAGCAACTCTCTCATTGATGTCAAAGTGTTTCGGAAACCACTCTCCGTGATCATAACAGGAGCTTGTTGAAAAGAATTAGTTTTAGATATCTCGTCTTCATCCATTTGAAAGATCCATTTCTCGCCTAGTTTTTTCCCAATGTCACGGGGTATGGCATCGAAATGGAGGATTTCGGAAATTGCCGTCACATTAAGATATTTTAAACAATTATCGCTTGTATCGTGCTCGACGACTCTGACAGGTATTGAAAGAGACTCTGTCACTTTCTCTACGAAATTTGTGACAACATTTTCAATGTCGAGAAAACTGGAGGCGTAATCGGCTGAGGCCTTCCATGACAACCACAACTCAGAACAGAATTTTGCAATTTTTATGCCAAGTACCTTCAATTCTAAAGCTGTTGGTTTTGATCCCTCATTACTTTCAACGTCGGCTAGATATTTCAACAAATCTTGGTGTGGTTCCTTCAAATTTTTAGTCACAAACTTCAGAAAGTCGTTTACTGTCCAACCAATCGAATCCAACATGGCGGTTTGGAACGGCAACTGTTCGTTCTGGTCGATTGATGACGTCACATCCACATATCGAAGTATCTGATAGGCGGCGTTGAAGACTTTGAGTTCAAAAAGAAATTCTGGAAGTGGCTCTTGTCCGTTACTATTCAAGTCTTCATAAGTAATGTCATCCACATCGTTGAACCGTTGTCGAAATCGCAATAACTCTTGCGAAAGCTGGCACAAGATAGCCGACTGACCAGTAATCAACATTTTCTGCTTGACGAACCAGTTACTTAACTCTTGAGAAATGCTTTCAGCATCATTGTCTTGCTGTCGATTTAACACCAATTTACGATGGGCCATTGAAGCCTGTTCTTGAAGGAAGAGCACTCGATGAAACTGAAATAAAGGAATTATCAGTTGAGTGACGATGGTATCCAAAGCTGTGAAAGTTTCTTTCAAAGGTGGTACTGGTGATGATGATGATGGTGTTCCTTCTTTGGGGCAATATTTAAATAATATTTCTAAAGTTTTACCAATTTTGTAAAACAGCAACAGTCTCAATCTATAATGACAAACTTGATCACTAGCAGGCCGTTTGGAAAAGTAATCTTCGTATCGCGAAAGTGACTTCACAGTCTGCACTAAAGTGTCGATCACCTTAACACAATACCGACCAGAAACGACTCCAGATTCCATTTCTTGAGTCACCTGAATCAAATTAGCAACATGACTAAGGAAACATCGGAATTCCAGTTCGTCTTGCAAGAACGAGCTCATCTGTGAACTGATGGAAGATATCTCAAGCCCTAACTGTTGACAAATAGTGTCCAAGGAATTGTTTTCGTCGATACCTTCAAGTCGCAAATCTTCAAACGGCCACCTTGGCCATCTCTGAAATAATCCTTTAAGCATTTCCAAATTAAGCATTTCCGAATAAAATGCATTCAGACCATCTTTGTCGTCTGTTGGTTCTGCAGGATAATTGGTACCAGTGGCCAAATATTCCTCACAAAATTCTTGGATAGATTTCCTCTTCCCTTTCTCGGGATTGTCTCTCCAAGTTTGTGAGACATTATTATAAAGAGTTGTTGAGTATGTTTGTAATATGTTCAGATTATCACCCTGCTGTTCATCTCCATTTTTGGTGTGGCCTGAGTTATTGCTTAAAGAAGTCTGTTCCTTAGGTGGCCGAAAAATGTTCAGTCTTCTTAGTCCTTCGTCGATCTGCTTGGACTCCAATTTGAATTTGTCTCCCAAATGTTGAAGATGTAATGGAAAAACTTGTGTCCTATGTCTCAGGATGGGATCAAAGTGTGAATCTCCTCTGTTGATGATGTGCAACAACTTTTTATCAGTGTAATCAATTTTGCAAGTTGACTTGGGCCCATTTTCCGACACGATCTCGTGACACCAAACTTCATTGCCGTCGCACAACTGTCGTTCCACGACGTGTAATTTAACTTTGTATCGCTTACATATGATAGCTCCTTCCACTTCTGGCCGTCCCCATCTAGCATATGAGCCTGTTGGTACGTCATCTGCCGTCAGCTCTATTTCATTAGCATACGCCTGTAGAGTATCGTATCCGATGCCGGTCACCAACTTCATCGTCGACACATCCCCATTCTCTAAAACGCTCTCGGCGTACGATTTGCATAATGCCCTCAATGATTTCACAGACACTGCTTTATCTTTTAGTAACCGTTCATTCAAGCACTGGGCCACGGAATCGAAAAAACAATCTCCTTCACCTCTAGCCACTCCTATGTAAAAACTTTCTGGAAGGCCAACGGTCATCAGCTGGGTCAGATGGTGTCCTTTTTCATCTTTGTCTTTCATACTGCTGTAATACAGAGTCGAATCTCACCTTCCGTGTGAGTATTTTACAGAGGTATTGGGAGAACTTCCTGTAAAAGAATGAACACCACATACCGGTATACTGTATCATCAGAAATATTTCATTTTTAGCTAAAAATAACTAAAATTTTCTTACCATTATATTGACTCAAACTCTCTTATTTCGTTAAGGAAAGATTGACCTGTGGTAGACCGGCAATTGTTTTAAAAGTAACACATTTTGCATGCTAGATTGTCCACGTAACAGGTCCACCCAATAAATGGCATTGAATGATATCGCAATGCCAAAGTGCTTTCATAATAGATAAAGTCGAAAGTGATAACAGTTATCTAATCAAATAGACAGTAAAGTTCATTCGTTTTGGGAAAGAAAAGCAGTTTCTGAAAGTTTGTTTTCCATTTTACAAGTAATTTATCAAAGCAACTCCTAGCCCTTTCCCCGCCTATGGCACGGTCGAATACCCATCTAAATGGACACAAGGGCGATCTATTGGACACTGTTTTACCGCCACCAGTT
>JAAFCE010009126.1:5676921-5776951 GCA_013389805.1 Trigoniulus corallinus
GGGGGGGGGGGGTTGAGCTAAACCTCACATATTATGCGAATATAAAATTGTTGTTGCTGTTTGTTGGTGTTTTAGGGCCCTTCAACTACAAGGTCATTAGAGCCCCGTCCACAGTGTAGTTCTTATGCAGAGACCGCACAGACACTACACAAATGCGACGATTTTTGGGTATTAGCAGTACCCAGTTTTCCCAAGTGGCCACCCATGTCAGTACTAACTGGGGTTGTGTTGCTGAACTAAAGTGATCGGACGAGAACTGGTGTGTCCAACGCGGGTCTACGTCAATTTGGCGCATGACAATTTGGCGTACATACCGATCTCTTGGATGCCCAAATTTGTTCAAAATTGCAACGGTCATAACAACATATTTCAACAGTCATTGCAAGGTAATAGAACAATGAATGCCTACCATAACTGTGTTATAGGGCCCTAATGACCTATGAAGTCGATGGGCCCTAAAACACAAACAAACCCAACTGTGTTATACGGGACCGTTGCAATGACTTATGCCCACGCGTGGATCTAGGATGGGGATTTTGGGGTTGCAACCCCTCCCATGCACATATAAACTTATATTTGCATAATATGTGAGGTTTATCTCAACCCCCCCCCCCCCCATTTATCTACCCCCCCCCCCCCGACGAAAATCCTGGATTCGCCACTCCCAAGCGAATATAAGTATTATATGTGCATAGCGGGGAGGGGGAGGGGGTTGCAACCCTAAAAACCCTATCCTCGATCCGCGCGTGCGTACAAATGACATCGTACACCACACGGGACCTCGGTTTAACTTCTCATCCGAAAGAAGGCACACTCGGGGCCTCTTTCTCGCCCGAATAAAAAGCTAACCCACTTCGGTCGATAACCAAAAATATATGAAATTTTCCTTCCCCTAGTGTTTGTATAGATAAATGACACCATTCTTATTGGAATTTTGACAGAAACATTTTATCGAATTATAATTTATGTCGCTCCTACAGACCGGCTTATAGACCCGCCTCGGGAGCTACGAGTTGCGTTGGACACACCAGTTCTCGTCTGATCACTGAAGTTAAGCAACGCAAGCCCAGTTAGTACTGACATGGGTGGTCGTTCGGGAAAGCTGGGTACTGCTAATACCCAATAATCGTCGCATTAGTGTAGTGTCTGTGCAGTATATGCATTAGAACTATGCAGTGGACGGGTCTCTAATGACCTCGTAGTTGACGGGACCTTAAACTCCAACAAACAACAATAGACCCGCCTCGGCGGTGAATTGGATAGTACACTCGGTAAAAGCGTCAGTAGTTCTAGGTTCGATACTTGCTTCATTCGGGCGCGCGAGAGAGGCCTCTTATGAGAAGTAAAACCGAGATCACGTGTGGTGTACGATGGCATTTGCACGTCAAAAAATTCCCTCAACTAGGCAACGGGTAGATGAGGCAAAATTTCCAGGTGTTGGAACTCGCCCTTTGGCGTCAGTGGAGTTCCCCAATGAATTCCCCGGTTGCAGCTTTGGTCGGCAATCGGATGTGGAAAAAGATTGCTTCAGAACAGCTTTATCGAATACCATCAACATTCTTTTGTTGACAGTATTCTATCAACATTGATTGTTATGGCATGCTTTGGGATGAACGACGTTATCAAATGGATATTAATTATGTAACTTTACAGGTACGAAGAGTAACATGTTGTTGCTATTCCAGAAATTCAACTTTCTAAAAGAAACCAAAGGATTCTCCTTGCCAAGGTGTAACTTCATCTCAAATACACCCGCCTTAAGCACTTCCTATTCTCAGCGAGGCACTTACAGCTTGGTTTAGTCTACCATGTCAATTAATGTGAGATCATTTCTTAATATCAAGGGGAAAGGTAGGGAGCTGCGAATAGCGTTGGACACACCAGTTCTCGTCTGATCATTGAAGTTAAGCAGCGTAACCCCAGCTAGCAGTGACATGGGTGGCCGCTTGGGAAAACCGCTAATACCCAAACTAATACCCGCTAATACCCAAACAGTACTACTAATACCCAAAAATCGTCACATTAGTGTAGTGTCTGTGCAGTCTCTGCATAAGAACAATGCTGTGGACGGGGCTCTAATGACCTTTGTAGCTGAAGGGCCCTAAAACACCAGCAAACAACAACAGAGGAAAGGTAGCGACTATATTGCGTTAGACACACCAACGGAACCCCAGGTATTTCGGCACCGTTTCGTTGGTGTTTTAGGGCCCTTCAACTACAGTAGTCATCAGAGCCCCGTCCACTGCCCAGTTCTAATGCAGAGACTGCACAGACACTACACTAATGCGACGATTTTGGGTATTAGCAGTACCCAGTGTTCCCAAGCTAGTTCTATTTGGGGTTGCGTTG
Organism: Trigoniulus corallinus; assembly: GCA_013389805.1. Taxonomy (NCBI): domain Eukaryota; kingdom Metazoa; phylum Arthropoda; class Diplopoda; order Spirobolida; family Trigoniulidae; genus Trigoniulus; species Trigoniulus corallinus. Next base: position 5,679,271 of record JAAFCE010009126.1, read on the forward strand.
CGTAACATCATTGATCGGACGAGAACTGGTTCGTCCAACGCAATACAGCCGCTCTTGCACCACGGAGGGAGGTCTGTTGAGAAATCAATTCAAGATTAAAATTCTGCACTCACGTGGAATGAAGGGCTTCAGGCTGACGTTAAGTGATGCATTTCACTTTAGTCAGGATTAAAGCTGCACATGATGAAAGCTGGAGATGAAATTAAAGTCTGTACACATGACCTAGAAATACAAATCCAAGATGGGGGTAAACTTGTCAGTTAATCTCTGCTGCAAGTTATCATGTTCATTAACCAAGTGGTTAGTGGGCAGTCATTTAGTGACTTCTTAGCACAAAACTACGGCTTGGTAATAATGGTACCGTATGGCTGGGTGTTGTTCAATTTGCAATTAGCCTAGGCATTGAAATGACCAACAGATTTTATTAACACCATGTAGTACCATTATCACTTGAATTAAGTAAAACTAACAAAAACAGCCGAATAGTTTTTTTTTTCAAAAAATAACTACTTTTCTTAAAAAAAAATAAAATTTATAACAATTACAAGTAAAAAGATCATGACATAACATTGCGTTAGTCTAATTTACAACAATTCTTAAAATTTATTGCACAGGTCTCCAACAACCCAGGAATGTAGTAGCATTACGGAGAGTATATTAAGTCAAGGTCCACATCTCCTTAATGCCCCCCGTGACAATCATGCATCAAAGTTTTCCCCAAAAATAAAGTTCAAAGTATATCTTACAAAAGGAAAGAAAAGGGAAGGGCAATCTTGGCAACCTTGGGCAATCTTGAAAGGCACGATCATCGTATTCACACAGGTGGTTGTTCATTCTCTAGGACTAGAGATAAAGGCCTTCTTGGTAAGTCTTCGTCCGCCTTAGTCACGTGAAATCGATCTAATTTCTTAGTAGAATCATTTCCATGATTTTGTTTCCGGTTCCTGGGAGCACTACTTCGGCGATGACTGCCACGAAAAGATGTCATGCCATGAAATGCTACAAGAGACAAAACATCCATCATGCGTTAGTTCCCCTCTCGTATATGCTCAAGAAATTCTTTTTAAAAAGTCAAGATTTTGCCAAAATCGTTGAAAAACCCTTTTCCCCCACTTATGGCAGGGCCGGGTACCCATGTTTGAACGGACACATGGACAATATATTGGACGATAGCCAAAGCTACAACAGTTATGCTTATTTATCATCAGTCTACCGTTTGCTGGGACACTATACCAACGCCAGGGAGCGAGCTCCTACACCTGAGAATTTTGCCTCCTTTACGCGATGCACAGTCGAGAGGGTTCTTTACGTGCAAATGACATCGTACACCACACGATGTCATGGCTTTACTTCCCATGCGACGGAAGGCGCAAGAGTGGCTTATTCTCGTCAGATCACTGAAGTTAAGCAACGCAATCCCAGTTAGTACTAAGATGGGTGGCCACTTAGAAACACTGGGTACCGCTAATACCCAAAAGTCGTCGCATTTCTGTAGTGTCTGTGCAGTCTCTGCATTAGAATTACTCAGTGAACGGGACTCTAATGGCCTTGTAGTTGAAGGACCTTAAAATACTAACGAAACAAACGGAAGGTGCACTGGGGCCCTCTCTCTCGTCTGAAAGAGGCCAACGATCCTCGATCCAATTTCGACCCTGGGACAGCTAACGCAGTAATGGTGTCCTTTGCTTCACTTTTACTTAATTATACTATGCTTAAATATGCTCCAAAAGCAGAATAAGTGCACTTATGAATATGAAAATACAATCCTTTGCGACGGATACCTTGCTAGTGAGATTTTTCATGCTAGACCCACATGCCTAGATCTCCACCAGCACCCAGCAACACCTTCGCCTTTCTCACTCATTCCAGCCGCTCAACCTCAACACCCACCACCCCCAGAACCTCTTCCAATGTGACGGTTCCCCAAACCCCCCCTGCAGTGATCCAGAGTTGGACATGCCAGTATCACATGCCCGACATTCTCCATTTGATCCCCACATAATCCACAGCTCTCCTCTCCACCTGTGATCTTTGCCATCCTCTGTTTCGTCCCCAATGAACCAGCTCTTGCCCGAATCAGAAGTGAGCTCTCCCACGTATTGTCATAGAGTACCTCCCTCTCTACCTTAAGCTTGTTCCCATACACCCTCAACCAGGGCAGGCGTGATGGGTGTGCGAACAGTGCAATTCGGATTAATGAACGTATTGATAGAAGGGCCCCGCTTCATGTTTTCACGGGGCCCCGCATAATTTAGTTTGCACAGGGCCCCGCAAAATATAGCGCCGGCCCTGCCCTCAGCATTCTCTTTGCCGCCACTACCCTAACCCCCCCATTCCTTAACTTTGTCCTGTACTAGTCTTTGCATTGTGGTTGCCCCCTCCTCGCCCTCTCCGGGGTGCTGTGTAATATTCCTATCTTCTTTGTTATCCTGTTGGATAACAACCTCTCCCAGTTGGTAGACCCCCCTCATGCACTTAATATTGAAATAAATATCACTCTTCTTTAAACGAAAAATAGCTTATCTTTTCTTGACGAATATACTCCCACATAAGCATCTATAAAGGATTAATTAAGAATGAAACTATTCACAGATTCTCACTTTCAAAAACAGTTGGTTTATGGTCGTGGAAATCGCTCGGCAACCAGGTCACTCTGCTCCCTCTTCTATCAGAATGCTACCAAAGAATAAAACGAAGTGACGATTTTAAAATATTTCATTTAAATTTCTTAAAAGTGTGACACACGACAATTTAGCACATTTTATTTGTTTTTTACCCGAGGTGGAAGTGAGAATTGATGTTCAGTAGCATGCTGGATAGTCCTGTAGACGACGTCATCCTCAGCTTTCTGTTTGAAAACAAATTAAGTTTAGTCAAGGGCGAAACAAGGACGCTGTAAAAATGTTAGCAAATATTAAATCAATCACCTCAATCATTTCTTCCAATTCCGATATTGTATTCGTACTGTTCATTTTCTATAAGACAGACAAAATTGATTAAATGAAGGGCTAAAAATTCATTTTTTGCGGGGGAAGGCTTGGTTGGCAATCAAAAGGAATCGGATCAATATTTACCCGCCACTCAGATTCCAATGCCTGACCGAGATTTCGAGAATCACCACCTTGTATGGTGCGGTTATAATCTCGAAACGTCTGAAACATAAAGGCGACCTCTTAGCAAATGTTGTTCAAATGACAGAAAACTAATAATAATATTATTATTACAAATTCTTTTACCTTAATGTCTTCTCTCCAGAATCGACTAGTTCTTGGCATACTGACAGAAGGTGCCACCTCTTTTATCTAAATTATAAGAATCAAACATGATCGTCAGACGCTTTATGACAATGTGTAGTAATTGGAGTGAAACAGCAAAAATAATTATTGACCAGAAAACAAAACAGCCAACATTTTTACCTTAAAGACAATGCAGGCCATGAGGATGATACTAGCAATGTTTACCAATGTCAAACAAAAACTAATAGAACCTAAAGCTGCACTTTCACGGGCCATGTTAGAAGAATATAACCAGCTGTAACCTTCTGGTGGTAACAGGGCTTTCCTATTTGTGATATTCACAAATTCCCCATTATAGTTATACTACAATTCAGAAAAAGAAAATATTAAGCACATTGACAAAAGGCAATATATAATAGAAAGTATGGTCGCAGGCCTCGTCTGTGGCAGGATCGAGTCTGCAAATCCTGGTCCCTCACTCCTGCCTATCCCCCACTAGGTTCCCACACATTATTGCATCTCTAAGCTCTAAGTACAACCTGCCCCACGTATGCTTCGGCCTTCCTCTGCACAGGGTGCTTCCGATGTAATGGACCTAACCAGCTCCTCCTCCCCTTTTCTCATTACACGACCATGCCACCTTAATCTATTCTCTCATCTTTTTCGTGCTGTCCCCAACACTCAAGCTACCCATAATATACTCATTCCTAATTCTATCTGCTCTTGACACTCCACCAGTGCCGGATTTAGATATTGAGAGACCCTAGGGTATTGCAATTTTGAGGCCCTTTTCAAGACCTTTTGTGGCCCTTTTCTTAAGTTTTGAAGTTAGCTAAATGTTGAGACCCTAGGCTTCAGCCTAGTTAGCCTAGTGGTAAATCCGGCACTGCACTCCACCCATGGTACAACAAGCAGCATTCGCATTTCAGCTGTCATTGCTCTTTCGCCCACCCCAACACTGACCTGTACAGCATAGCTGGACTAACCACGGCCTTTTAAAACTTTCGCTTCAACTTTAATGGGACCCACCGATCACGCAGGACTCCACTTCATCCACCCTACATTGATCCTATGGGTCACATCTGAATTATTTCCTCATTGTTCTGAAGCACTGATCATAGATGCTTGAACTCCTGCCCCTTTTTTTCACCATCTGCTCCACAGTATATGTCACCATTTAGTTCCTTGAGCTTCCCAACTGAAAGTTAAATACTGTCTTCATGTTAACCTTCAGACCCTCCTTCTCTATCGTCGTTCGCGAATACAATGCTCTGGAGCACCGAATTTTCCAACCTACATTTCGAAGCCTCCAGTATTTCTCCAGGTAGTTCTTACCCTGGCTATGGACCAGAAATATAATAGAGAGCACAGTGGCGTAGCCAAGGGGGGGTTTGGGGGTTAAACCCCTCCCCCTTGGGCCTCGAATATAACGAAGAGGTATACACCCTATCGAGTCATATCCCCCCTCAGAAAATCCTGGTTCATGCTATCGGCAGTCATATCCCCCCCTTCAGAAAATCCTGGCTACGCCACTGAGAGGGCAACAAGTATTCATAATTATCTCCTTCTCAACCATTTATTTATTAAGTTGTATATTTGCAGTATTTAGTTCATGCACTTACTTGTCTGGTCATAAAAGGGTCATTAATAGACTGCAGAACAAGAATCAAAGCATTTCCCCAAAGAATCCCCTAGAGAAAAAAAATCGGCAAGTCAGTGATTTTCTAACCTTTTAAAACTATACACACCTTGACAAGTTTAAGTCGCTTCATTTCTTACACAGTTGACACTTGGAGGTAGCAATGATGCTGATATCGCAACTCCAACCAAGGCGGATATATTCCCTCCAACAACAGACATGGCCACTCCAGCTCCTGATGGCAAAGCCACCAACATTCCAACCCACAGCGAACGTGTTTGACCTCTCCCAAACATTTCAGATGTTGGCCATGGACCTCTTTCCCAAGCGTCTTGCCACCAAGACACCAACAATCCCATTATAAACCCTATAAATAGTCGCAAACAAAAAAAAATTAAATATCAAATAATCTCGTTCGCTAAGTGTATATGTAAAAAAACAAGGTTAGTCACCAGTCGTCAAGCACATCAAGAGACCGACGAGTTCAGAAATGATTCCAAGCTTTAACAGGCCCTTGTCGTGAATAACGGCGCCAAATGAAATCGCCATTATTGGTCCCTAAATGACGTTTGCAAGAATTTTTTTTTCCAATGTGCAATCATGATACTACTAATGACAAATGATATTAAATACTCACCATCAAAGGACTGACGAGCATACTGGCTACGATGGACACTGAGCTACTGTCCATCAATCCAAAACCTGCAATTAATCTAGATTAAAAATAACTTAATATTAGACTAGGCTGTTAAAGAAAGACTAGACAAAACTAAGAATACATACAACTTTAAACTCACCCAGCTAGAATTAAAAGGGCAAAGAAATCAAACGTCATCATTGCTCCAAGCCGTATACCTTCAACTACCTATAATCAAATAGTTAAGCGTGTCACGTGACGTAATAGGCATGGAAATGCATGGTCGTGTGGGGCGTTTGGGAGGAATGACAACTAGTGGTTGACTCGGGACTCTGGTGACTACTCAAGGATTGACGATGATCCAGGCAACTGCACTGCCACGCGATAAGGGCTAGTGGCAATGATTTCTGCGTGGCAAGGCGACTCCGTCAAGAATTGAGCCGCCTGCAAATTCACCTCAACTTTTGGATCGGGGGTAGTCACAGGTCCAAAAAAGGATGCATTGCATCCCTTCAAGGTCTTAAGATAAACAAATATTTCCCTTTGTGGCAAATTCACAGTTTTGGGCCCCTTGCAACAGGTAATTCTAAAGGTTCTGTAAGGTGATCAGATTCCCTTTACATCACAGGCTTAACCGCGTCGTTCATTACTATGACACAAATACTACTTCCTCTTGGTACATCAATCAGGTTTGGAATGCGAATTGTTTTGACATTACATATTTAATTTCATTAATCACTTTAATAGCACGAATTAATATGAATTACCTGAGCAACAGTCAACCTGGATGTGATCGACTTGATGAATTCGCTTTTCTTATTATCTCTGCTAATAAAAAACAGATAAAATTCATATGAGCTCGATTTTATTCTGCTTGACTCACAAAGCAACCATTTCGTCAGGAAAGTAACACTTACTTAGAGGAATCCGAAGTTTCATTACAGTCATATCCCTCACTTTCTTCATCTTGGCAGAAAACTGAGCAAGGCACAACGCTACAAAAAAACGAACATCAATTAAGACCAGGCTGATTAAGACAACGGATGGTGACGATGGGAAAGGGGCCGGCACTCGGCAAGCTTAATGGGAAGAGCCAAAACCTGCCCCTCAAAACAATTTAAAAATTGTTCGAGACCCATAAATATCATTTTACAAATTGCGCGAAAGGTAGCGTGCTCGATTTACTGCGCCAGTGATTCCAGGTTCGATACTCGATCGAGGTGGATTGACTTCTTTCGGGCGAGAGAGAAGCCCCGAGTGCACCTTCCTTCGGATTAGAAGTAAACCGAGGTCCGGTTTGGTGTACCATGTCACTTGCACGTAAAAGAACTCTCTCTACTATGCAGCGGGTAGATGAGGCAAAATTCCCCAACGATAAATAAGCCAACCAACTCAACATTAGGCCTACTGCTTTTCACTCTGGGAATTCCCCGACAGGCAACAATACTAAATCCCGTTTATGAATCATTTCTGAATATGACTTTAAATTCAATTTCATTTCGGATATATGATAATAACAATGTGCAAGCTGAAGGAATTTCCACATAGGCCATCAACAACTTTTTCAACAAAAAATATAAAATACATTATTTTTACTAATTTCGTCCTCTTTTATAATAAGATTTGGCGGTCTTAGTGAAAAACTCCACATCTTTCACGTTTACAGTGGGGCCCTTATTTGGTCTTATTTACTACGTCAGGGCGCGGGGATTGATAAAACAAATTTTTACATAAAAATTTCCCGCCTATGGCACAGTCGGGTACCCATTTTGTCCCTCTGAATGGACACATGGTGATATACTGGTCATAGTTTTTTCTGCAACCGGTTGCCGGCCAAAGCTGCACCCCTACGCTTATTTATCGTCGGTCTAGTGTAAGTTGGGGAATGCTACCGACGCCAGGGGGCGAGATCCTACACCTGGAAATTTTGCCTCATCTACCCGTTGCGTAGTAGAGAGGGTTCTTTGACGTGCAAGTGCCATCGTATACCTACACGGGACCTAGGTTTTACTTCTCAACCGAAAGAAGGCACACTACGCGGCCTCTCTCTCGCCCGAAAGAAGCCGACCCACCTCGGTCCAGTATCGAACCTAAAACTACTGACGCAGTTGCCGAGAGTATTACAAACAAATAGCCTTCTTTAATTATAGTCATCTATTGAACCTGCTCAGTTCGAGATACTGAAAGGTAAAAGTTTACTATATTTTAGAGCTATAGTTCAAGTGCTAAAAAGGTGGGCGAGTCTGTAGGCCCAAAACCCTAACTTTCTATTCTGATGTGGACCAGATTAAAGAAAACTTTAGTCACATCCAATCATAAACGGTTTCAACTAGCAACAATTGTTACGTGAGTTGACATTTGCCACGAAGTAAAGGTGAAAGTACCAGAAAGTACATACTGACCAAGCCTCACGAGGTTATTATCGATAAATAAAATGACACTTCACAGATTTTGATGTGGCGACATAGATAAGCAGCACCTGTGTCGATAATCCTTTGCAATGTTCAAAATACCAGTCACAAAGGTTGTTTTCCCATTGGTAATTCCCAACCATAAGTGCATATCCGCCAATAAAGAAATATCACTGGAAATCCACAACCTCAAAATCCTCCCACCCCAGGGGCCGGTCCTATAAGTTTGGTTGGCTACCCGCGTGAAATTATCACAGGTTAACATGGCTTTGTTTCGTTGAGTAAAGAAATCGTGCTTGCCAATACATGGCAAGCAACTTTTCTTTGCACACTTTCAACCAATGGGCGGCCCAACCCTGCTTCCTCCTTCCCCCCAAAAGTACAAAATCAGGGCTTAACTCTACCTTACAGAAGATTCCTTTAAGCGACCAATTCCGTTAACAGTCAATTCTTCAAGAATTCCTTCACAACGTTCCTGAGATTCGCATGGAAACACCACCTACAAGCAACAAATTATAGACTTATGACAAGGAATGATGCCAACAATTTGGTTCAAAATATTGGGGAAAATTCCATAGCAGATATGTGGCACCCCTCTTATCAGGCGAAAAACATGGTACATTAGAGGTTGTCAAAACGATTTCTGCCCCCACAAAATTTCACAGGTGATTTTCATCATACATTTTACTTAAAAACAACTCAATATCAATTATCTGAACACAATCTGCACATCACCTTGTAAAAGCGTGCTGTTATATCTTTACCACAATAATATTTTTAAAGTGCGAAACAGAGTTTTCAAGTAAGTACTCTACTGCACGTAGATATAATAATATATATAATCTAGAAGAGTAGCATCTCGAGATAGTAACCCAATGGTATTTTTGGGGGAAAGCCATAACTATTGTAGGAAATTTCTTAACATGATAGCATAGCACTCGTGATTGCAGCTTACTTTCTAAATATAATAATAACCAGATAGAAATAATGTAGGAAATTATTTTCACGATTACTAGAGTGCATCACATCACAAGCATCAATTGCACTTGAAAAAAAGGAAGCTGTAGAAAAAGTAATACAACTTTAGGTGTATTATTGAAAAACCTAACAAAAGGATGACAATCCACAGTTTTGGCGGACGTAACACAAGGCAACTTAAAAGTAAGGACATCTGAAATTGAACGTTATCTCACTTTTATATCATATATAATCGAAAAACAATTTTTGAAAATTGGCAGCTAGACATCAATGAAATGTGAAGACCACACATTATTTACATTCATACAGGTGCCCACAATTGTTTGTTGGTGTTTTAGGGCCCTTCAACTACAAGGTCATTAGAGACCTGCACAGACACTACACTAATGCGATCATTCTTCGGTATTAGCAGTAACCAGTGTTCCCAAGTGGCCACCCATGTCAGTACTGACTGGGGTTGCGCTGCTTAACTTCAGTGATCAGACAAGAACTGGTGTGTCAAACGCAATTCGCCGCTCCCAGGTGCCCACAATGAATACAAATTGAATAACCGAATTGATCCAACATTATCTACGTGATGAGAACTGAAATTGCAGTGCTCAAATGGTTGTAACTTGATGGCATTTAAGGTTCTTCTGAAAATCCTATCCATACGAGATCTTCGTGATAAACTATTTTTGGGCAATGCCAATTTAAAGTTGTCTTTCTTCTATTTCTGTCATAATACCTATTACTACAGAAAATGGCTCATTGCAACTGTGTTGCCATATCCAAGATCCAAATGCTTTAGACAACAGGTGTCAGAAGAAACGAAAAAAAAATTGCGTTCTGATGAAAGTCAACGTTGGAATTGCAACGGTCATCGACTCAATTTTCTAAAGGATGATCTGCCAGAAAATTTCAGTAAACAGTCGTCGTCTGCATCGCCTCAATTCGTGGGGTAGGCCGGCACCCCCCACCGACAACCTACCAACATAGCCAATATGCCTGCGGGTTCCTGACCTTAGTCAGAGCATGTTCAGTGGACCCGCAAACCCGACTCTACCACAGGCGGGATAAGAGTATGATGATGATAGAAGGTGGCTTATTGAGTTGGACACACCAGTTCTCGTCTGATCACTGAAGTTAAGCTACGCAACCCCAGCCTGTACTGACATGGGTGGCCGCTTGGGAAAACTGGATACCGCTAATACCCAAAAATCGCCTCATTAGTGTAGTATATGCGTAGTCTCTGCATTAGAACTATGCAGTGGACAGGGCTCTGATGACCTTGTAGTTAAATGGCCCTAAACACCAATGAACAAAAGAATCTATTGCTATGATAAGCATTTCCGTAATGAGAAAGTAAACATTACATAGAGGAGTTCATCACATTTCCTGACCTACCTGATAAAATTTCCCACTATCAGTTTTCTGCCACACAGCATCGTTGATTTTTAATAGTTGTAGGCCTATTTTCAATTCCTAAAATGAAAGTAAAAGTCAACATGTTAAATAAAGTAATTTAGACTCAAGCCTCCTTGAATCATTCCAATACTAGATGCTAAAAAAAGTCGATATATGCTCTAAAGCACATGGTTATACATCACCAGTTTACATATTTGCTTAAACGGTTGAGTCAAGTGGTTTCGGTGTAAAGTTGACACTTCATCAAGGTCATGTACAAGGGAAATGTCTTTATTAATCATATCCTAAGAAACTCGAGCGTTCATTTATTTGTGGGGACCTCAATGGTCATGTTGGCAAAGATAGGCAGGGATATGATGAGGTCCATGTGGGGATAGGGTTATGGAACAGTCAGCATAGAAGGGCAGTCAATTCTTGAGGCAGGAAGAGTATATACATGGCCTTGCATTGCCAATTGTCAAATATTCGATTTAGGAAGAGGGACAAGCACCTGATCACTTTCCAGTCACCACAAGGAGGGTCACAGATAATTTCTTTGTGGTCCAGGTGAAATCGGGTAGGCAAGGCACATTCATGGAAAGGCGAACAGGTTATTAGGTGGTGGAAATTGCCTATCAAAACAGATGAATTTCAACAGGGAGTATACCGGTAGGTAGACTGGGATTGTGAAGGGACAGCTGTGTTATGTAGGACAGATTCACCAGAAAAATTATATCAATCTTCTGTGATTTGGAGAAGGCTTATGAGTGTTCCATGGCAGGTAGTTTAGGAGGTATTACAAAAAAAGGAGGATAGAAGAAGTGTTTATTAGGATAGTACTGGATATGTATGATGGTTCCATAGCAAGGGCAAGGATTCCTTGTGAAAATACTGGAGGCTTCCCAGTGAAGGTTGGAGTACACAAGATTCAGCACTAAGTCCATACCTTTTCATTCAGGTTATGGACCAGCTGCTTACGAGAGTAGGAAAATGGGCCCCTCAGTGTATGGTATTTGCCGTCGATATTGGAAAACTTAGCGACTCCAGAGAACAAATAGAGAAGGGCCTAAACGATATTACAGGAGCGATAGAAAAGGAAGGTCTAAAGATAAACATGAAGAAGGCACCGTATTTGGCATACTTGCACTATCGGGGACTCTAGTTCTATTTGAAAGTAGGCGGAGTTACACATACTTTTAGTATCAGAGATGCTATGAAGTTTCCAAAGTAGGCGGAGTTCCTAGAAAAGCGAGATTCGTACAAACGGGATATTCCTGGCTACACGAGATCATTCGCAGAATCGATATGTTTCTTGTTCACGGGGAGAAGGCCGGGGGACCGAAACACCGAAAGTAGAGATCATTGTAAAGGTACTTTCCAAAGATAATTCATTGCATGCATCTTTCACCTCAATCGCTAGGTAAAATAGTACTCAGGTAAAATGGAAAGTGTAAAATAGAAATAACCCCGCCTTCTTTTCAAAAACACGTTCCCAAACTCCGCCTACTTTCAAACAGAACTAGAGTCCCCGATACTGCAAGTATGCCCAGTATTTAGTTTACAATTGGGAAGGACAGGAAAAGAATGGTGGCACACTCCCTAGGGGCGAACTGGGGAAAAGGGTGCAAAAGGTAAAGTACTTAGACTCGGTTGTGACCCATAGATTCCATGAGGGATGGTTGAAATGGAGACAGGCAAGTGGAGTCCTGTGTGATAAGAGGGTCCCAATCAAGTTGAAAGGGAAGTTTTGCAGGGCAGAGGTTAGGCCAGCTGTGCTATATGGATCAGTGTTAGCCCTTTCAAATAGGGGATACAGCTTTCTGATTCAAGAGGGAATTCGCCAAATTACAGTATGTGCTATAAAGGTGTTCTTCCTGACTGTTGTTTTCCAAAGTTAGGGTCACCAGTTGTCATTCAAAAATGTTGGGTGGAGTTACTTAATAATAATTAACAAGATTTAATGTAATGTTACTATTACCAAACATTGTAATGACGAAGGGATACACGAAAATTAACAAAATTAAACAATGGCATCAAAATGTTCTAATTACTGTTCGATTTAAAACTTTGAAGGGCGCTCTATCTAAATGGACAACATCGGTTGGCAATGGTGCTGCCATCTTTCGTGCACGTGCACTCAGAAAATTCTTGTAGCCATGACAACAAAAGGAGTAGCCGAATTATGTGCTCGTATAAAGGTGTTCTTCCTGACTGTTGTGGCCCAATGTTAAGGCCGCCTGTTGTCATTCAAAAATGTGGCGGGGGGGGGGTAGAGTTACTTAATAATAAATTAACAAAATTTAATGTAATGTTACTATTACCAAACATTGTAATGACGAAGGGATACACGTCGTTAATGAGTTGAATTATACTGTATAGTGATTTGCATAATTAGCTGTCAGTCAAAAAACCCTTTAGTTACTTCCTAGGATCATGAGACAGGACATCATGGAGGGAGGGGTGAACCTATTTCATACCAAGCCCCATTCAGAAGGTTTAGCGTGGTTGGTTGAATTGTCAAGATTAGTAGGCTTACAAGAGGAAAATTTCGATAGATTAACATTTGACCTTAACCTCGATGGCTCTTGAGCACAAGGTAGTACGTCTGTTCTCACCTGATAGAGATCAGAAAGTAGGTAGGTAGGTCGGAATATTCCATCCGGTTTGGAAAATTTTAGTTGACATTATCATTAAATTCCTCTTGAGAAAGAATATCATAGTTGCCAGTGTGTGCTGGATCCTGTTAACTGTCGCTAAATTACAGTCTATAGACTTGGCTGATAACCAACCGACACCAAACCTCGCACCACTCATCAACTTAGCCAATTACCATTTCGGACCCTTTAATTTTTCAGACCCCCGTACTGAACAGCATGCACTCTTAAAAATAGAACGCTGACAACATTCTTTTTTGTTCTCAACCCTTTCCTGGTAGTCACAGCCATTTCGCAATTTTCAACCCCGTCACCCTCTCCCTAAAGATCTACTGAAGGTACAGTTCGCCATAAGTACCCATTACTGCCTTATCGACACCTTTAACAATTGTCGTGAAAATGACGGGCGCGTGTTTGACACCGTAGTAGATATCAAGCACGGGGTCGACGATCACCCGGTTGAAGTAACCCCTGAAGTTCCTCCTTCTTTTTCGCCCGAAAGAAACAACTAATCGTTCAGAGTCAGAGTCGAACCTGTAAACCATAGATTAATGAAGCACACAGTTAGCCGAGCTATCGACAAAAGCGGTCTGTCGATCAATTTCTTGCAAAACATGAGTTCAAGGTTAGAGGCTCGACTCTGACCGATTGATCCCGATCGACCGACTTGCTGAAGGTAATTTACAGACGGTAGAAGGGAGAAGAAGCTCCCACACCTGGAAATTTTGCCAATAACGGTCGCTAGGCCCACTATGCTGTATGGCCCAGAGTGTTGGGCAGTTAGGAAGAACCATGAAAGGAGAATGCAAATGGCTGAGATGCGAATGCTGCGCTGCATGACTGGGGTGTCACGCACGAGACGACAGAGTCCGAAATGATTACGTTAGAGGTAGCCTGGGGGTAGGAGACATCGCGGAAAAGATGAGGGAGAAGCGGTTGAGGTTGAGGAGGAGGAGGAGCTTATTAGGTCCATTGTGGGTCCGCACGTGATTGGGGGCACCACGGGTAGGGGAAGACCAAAAGGAACGTGGGAGCAGGTGGTGCAGAGGGACATGGGGACGTGGGAGCAGGTGGTGCAGAGGGACATGGGGACGTGGGAGCAGGTGGTGCAGAGGGACATGGGAGCAGGTGGTGCAGAGGGACATGGGGACGTGCGGGGTGGAATGGGACTTGGTGGGGATAGGAGAGAGTGGAGGATAAGAACCCGCAGACCCGACCGCGCCGTAGGCGGGAGGAGGGTAAGATGATGATGATGATGATGGTGAAATGTGTTTACCGGTACGGTACTCTCTTTTCGCGTAGTTATGTCCTCCACGAAGCGTGACACCACTTGTTCCTCTAGGAGTCCTCACTCCTCAGCATGGTATTCACGATGGTCTCGGGCGCCAGGCGAACCGGTTCCACATCCAGGGCCTCTCGTCGGGCGGACGGGCTATATGATGGCCATCGTCATTTGTCCTCGAGCAGAACAGGCACTCAGCCGAGTCCGCTCTTCCTACCCTGTGCAGGTAGCCGCCCAAGTACCTGTGTCCACTCCAGAATTGAGTTCTTTTAGTTGCCGTGGTGACATTGCATAAACACACGGGGTCACGGCTTTAGTTCTCATCCGGGACGTTAAGTGACTTAAGGATTATTAGCTTTCTCTCACCCTGTTAGGAAGCCAGGCACCCATCTCGGCCAGGATCCTGAATCTTCTTTTAGGTGAGAGAAAGAGATTACGGGAGGTATGGCCGTGGGACGATGTCCTCGCTACAAGGAAAAATAACCCTTTCCGCACAGAGTAAAAGATGCACGTCATCATCATCCTCATCATCCTCATCTCACCCTTCTCCCGCCAGAGGCAGGGTCGGGTCTGCGGGTTCTAATCCTCCACTCCCGCCTATCACCCACCAGGTCCCCCGCACCCCGCACAAGATGCGTGTAGATAGGTAAAATTCACAAGTGGAGGAGCCTGTTCCCTATCTTCACAAGTAGTGAAACCCACGTTAAGTAATCAAATCAAGAAGCTATCTAAAAATTCTCGGAAAAGGCTCCAAATCGGAATGGCTTCAGGTGTACGGGGCACACAAATACACCTGTAATTATTATCGAATTGATTGGTGCCTTACAAGTCAAGGGCAGTTAATTAACAACACTATTGGCAAGGTCATCATTCATTGAGCATAACAATAGATTTATGGTCATTTATATCCCCAAATCGGTCGGTTGTCAATTTTCTCTGAAGGTCAACTACTGATTGATATTGGAGGAAAGAATCGTACATATATAATTTTCGCCGATCGCCCCGTGTAGAAAGGGTTCTCTTCCTTACACGACCGGGGGAGAGTGTAAATCCCTTGGTTCGTCTCGTCCAGAAGTTCATCCATCCATCGCATTCAAGGGCAGCTGTTGATGAGGGGACGGGACGTTTGCATCAACACAATTACAGTTTGAAGGCTCGAGCTGCCCGCGGGACAGAGAACCAAATGAGCCCCAGTTATGCTTATGACAGGTTATTATTTAATGACTTCAGGTGATACAAATCATGCACACCTGAAAATTTTGCCAGTTATTTATTCAAGAGGTCTAAGGTCCTCCTTCAAGACTTGATTTTCAACTTTTCCACCTACTGTTCCGTAAACAAATTATCAGAATTTTTCGGGGTAGTACTTGAATTAGGTAGGGAGGAGGTCTTTTCTCTGATGAAGGGTTCTTAGGGTGCAGATTCTAAGAGACCCGCCTCCCCTTTTGATGGCCTTAAGTGCACGATTTTGTGGGCCTTGAAAGAAATCTGCCACTGTTATTTTTACGTGTAATCCTAACACTGTAAAACCCCGCAGCAGGTATCGACCTGATTCCCATTCGGGATATCCCAAATTGAGATATTTTTAAAAAGAGGGTTGTTCTGCCCCAATTCATGACAAAGCATTCCATTTAGGGTTGGAATTACAAATTTTAAATGGTGACATACTGTACACCTTATCCAGAAGGAGACATTGCAAACTAATGAACGAGGTGGTCAACTCACGGCTGACCTCGCGACTGTCGCACTTTTTACATCTGGACTGAGGTATAGGTCAAGAACTAATTATTATTATTGCGATCATGGTCAGCAATTTCTAACCCTAAAAAATGCGTAACCAGGCACACCCTATTAAATCGATTTCAGGAATGCGGGGTAGTTGATTAGAGTTTTGATGAATGAAATTGGGAGACCATCCTAATGCCGATGGCATTTCAACAATTTCAAAATATCAACACTAAAAAAAATGTTGTAAACCCGTCATCAATACCCTCTCGTAATCGACCTAGTTTACCATTATTTAGGAAGCCAGTACATTTGTTTTTACACTGGGTATAACATGCTAATGCTCTTAAAGGCACCAATAGAGGAAATGGAGTAGAGCACACGGCTGGGGGATTGAACTCAGTCCACCTGTACACCAGGCGGATACCAAGTGAATTCCTCCACCCGCCAAAAAAAACGTAAGGAAATTACAACTTTTTACTTTTTGACTTCAGCTCTTATAGGAGAGTAAACTACCGGTCTCAGGCCAAGATAACAGAAACAACAAAATAAAATTAACAACAACCTTGACTTTCGGACCTGCGTAAGGTATATTCAATGGAATGTGACAACCAACAAACATTCAAATAATACAATTAAAAAATAACTTACCATTTCCATACATTTATCAGGATCATCTTTATCATGAAGTGAAGTTGCTGTTGCTGTTGGCCCAATGGTGAAATTGACCTCTTGACCATTTGTCAATTTAGGCAATGATTTATTAGAAGACGCATTATTTAGCGCCAATAAAGTGCTACTGCTATTTGTGAGTTTGCGTTCCTCCAATTGTTTCTCATATTCTCGTGTAGGAATGTAAACGACGAATAATAACGCCATGATCCGTTAGTGGAATTTAATTACAAGAAAAGATATGGGGATAATAATAATAACAACAACAAGAAAGACGAGGAGAGGAAATCTTCAATTTTATCACGTAACTTAGAAGTACTTCAAAGATGAATTTTCCTCAAAGATGTACAGTGAAATTGGAGCGAAAAAAAAATGCTTCCAAAACTAATTAATGTTCGGAGGAAGGATGTAATAATTATTGACTATGATCGATAACCGTTAATGTCATGTGTTGCAACATAAAAGTCATTTACAAAAGCGATCCAATTTCATCATTTCGTAAAAGATGTCTCTCCGAACAGATCACAACAAAATGGTAGTCAATAGAACTCAACTTTCGAACAAGAATAGAAAAAAGAAAAAAAAAATCATGACAGCGCCCCTAGTAGTGACAACGGTTAAACCTTGATCGATCCAATGCGATGGCGCTAGGTGGCAAGTTGGTAGCCAAACTGATTGTCAAAATGGTAACAATAGCAAATGGAGCTAAATTTGCCGTCTTATCAGGTAATTCCGTTGGTAGTAAGGTTACAAACTATTCACTAGTACCCGTCAAGAATATTTACGAATTCGTTAACACAACCAGCTATATATCCATCCAATAATCAGTAGAGTATTTCGTCACCAACTATTGAACACGTGACATCCATGACGTCACTCGATTTGGTTTGTGTTGAAAGATTCATTTCATCTTAAATGTTTCTAAATTAAAGGACTGCTACGGATATCCTATCGTTCCTGTTTCGATGGAGAACTTACGTGGTTATTATCACGACGAAAAAAAAACTGGACAGGGAAATTGGGACGAATCTCCTGCCTGTAAATCTTAGCAAAACTACTGAAAAAGAATATCTAGGTAATCCCCTAAAGCGGAAAATGAGCAGGGTGTGGAGCATATCATCTCTTTATCCCGCCTGTGGCAGGGTCGCCTATCTTCCATCAGGTCCCCGTCCACCGCACACACTACCATATCCTTAGTGATTATCTCCCGGATAATCCGCATCCCGATTAATCCACTCCCAGATAATCGAGTCAACTGTATGCGGAAATGATGGAATAAATGTTCTGTTGGGAAGTTATTGTACTAAAAAGAAAAGACAGCACTTTCGATTCTCTCATCCTGCTCTCATCTATTTTGTTTACTTGGTAGGAGCGGCGAATTGCGTTGGACACCAGTTCTCATCTGACCACTGAAGTTAAGCAGCGCAACCCCAGCTACTACTGACATGGGTGGCCGCTTTGGAAAACTGGGTACTGCTAATATCCAAAAATCGTCGCATCAGCGTAGTGTCTGTGCAGTCTCTGCATAAGAACTATGCTGTGGACGGGGCTCTAATGACCTTTGTAGTTGAAGAGCCCTAAAACACCAACAACTTTACTTGGTAGTGTCGATTCATTCTTGTGCGGCCGAATTGCGTTGGACACACCAGTTCTCGTCAGAACACTGAAGCTAAGCAACGCAAACCCACGTTATTACCAACAAGGGTGGTTGGTAGAGAACGTTGGGAGCTGCAAATTTCCCCCTCCTACATCCCCTACACCTACCTCCTCCTCGCCCGCGAGCAGCCTCCTAAGGGTTCGGCCTGTTATGGCTACTTGGCCTACTCTCCAACCCGCTAGTGTAACATAAAGATAGACGTGACTGTCTTGAGTTTACGGTTTGCAAGGTTCAATCCTGAACTCTCTTCGTTGGTTGACAGGTAAAGCCTTGGCCTCATCTCATATGTAGGATGTCACTTTGGAGGCTAGCTTCCTAGCATCTATGAATGGACAGAATACGAAGAGATGAAGGACATAATAAACATACTATGACCTTATGGACAGCCGTTGTAACAGTGCCACAATCATTTTAGATGCCTCGTATGACATACAATTCGCAGATACTTGATGGCGGAAGTCATCGTTGATCCATATCCCAAACCATATCCTTTCTTTTGCAGCTCTTAAAGCAATTTTCTATTTGCTACTTCATTTTTCTCTTAAAAATTTCCTCTGTGACACATCCGCCTGTGATTTATTAAATAGTACAACCACTGACTTATAGGCTTCCAAGAATATCTTCTACAGACAATTAGTTGGAAGACTAATTATAGAAATTAAAGAAACCAAAAGAACGTAAAAACGAATGACATATTGCAGGCTACTTCCGGTTTACAATTCACAAAGAGCAATCCGAAGTTTACGACAATATTAAAAGGTGTCTTTGCCGTTGATGACGTAGTAGGGGGTTTCCTTTGTTGTATGAAGAAATGGCAGTTTCATCATTTCGGGGCCTGTCTTTCAGGGGCCCATTTCTTTTGGTTTCGTTGGTGTTTTAGGGCCCTTCAACTACAAAGATCATTAGAGTCCCGTCCACTGCATAGTTCTAAAGCAGGGACCAGTACCTCAGTTTTCCCAAGCGGCCACCCATGTTTAGTACTAGCTGGGGTTGCGTTGCTTAACTTCAGTGATCAGACGAGAACTGGTGTGTCCAACGCAATAAGCCGCTCCCGCCATTCCTTTCGGCCTAGGGTCCACAAACACCTTCAAACTGGAAAACATTGGAATACCAAATAAATTATTAGTGCTAAAATCAATTTTGCATCCCAAATGAGGAATTTCATCTATCAGAATGAAACATTATCAGTATGTTTTATAACATTTCTCTCTTAGAAATTGGGCATCCTGTTTAAGTATCTGTCTAAAAATTTGAAAAGTTTTAATGAAAAGCAGTAAATGCATGTCCCGTGTAAAGTATTTTAGTCGTCGAAAAAGAACAGAAAACTGAAAGGTAAATATACAGAGAACAGTAACAAACGATTGACATAAACCTGTAGCATTAGAAACGAATCTCATCATCACATCCCTATGCCGCCTGTGGCAGGGTCGAGTCTGCAGGTCCACTGAACATGCTCTGAATGGGGGCACCCCAGCCGGGCGTCTGGAGCCCGCAGGAAATATTGGCTGAGTTGTCTGTGGGGGGGGGGATGCCGGTGTTCTAGGAGTCAGAATCCGAAGGAATACATTTTATTAGCTGAATTTCTATTTTACGTATATTTTCGATCTTAATGGTAATTTATTAATTACCCCGTTTAACCTCTCTGTGAACGCCTATGGACGGTGGACTGTGATGTAATGTTTACACGTAAAAACTTACAACAATTTAGTCCTCCTGGAATTTTACTGATACGAATCAATATTTTTGCATCGTCTCAATTCGTGGGGTAGGCCGGCATTCCCCCCCCCCCCCACAGACAACTCAGCCAATATTCCTGCGGGTTCCAGATGCCTGGTTTGGGTGCCCCGTCAGGGCATGTGGACCCGCAGACCCAACCCTGCCACTGGCGGGATAAGAGTATGATGATGATGAATTAATAGTTTTTAACATCTTGCTATTACAATGAAGGAACTGAGTGTTGAAACTGCTTTTTGAGCGCATGATTATAACAACCTGAAAGGGCTTTTTTGGTCTTCGTTGGTGTTTTAGGGCCCTTCAACTACAAGGTCATTAGAGCCCCCTCTCCACGGAGAGGGTAATATACGACCACGTAAAGCATGAATCCTGGATGTTTTTATACAAATGAACATAATCACAGAACACCCTTAGAAACGTGGTAATGGCGCGACATGTTTACATTTTTAGGAGTCTCATACAAAATGCATGAAATTCTATACCACACCTTACCGGATTACCTGGTACCTAATATTTTAGATTAATAAACGATTTAATATTTTGATAATTTGTTTGATCAGTACAACAAATAAATAAATCATTACTAAACAGTAGGTAGGCCTACGTATCGATTATTTGATGACCTCTTTAGTTTACCGTTATCCATTGTATTTTTTTGAAGTATCACGATATTATGTCACAAGAGTACTGCAATTCGGAGTTTCAACAACGAAAAGATGTGGTCTTTTTTTATATAATTGCAAAATTTGTCAAATTTCATCTTCTGGAAATGAACAAACGAATTTTTTCGAAGCGTGTTCGAAAGAATTTCACAAGGAGCACTACGTCACGTGTCAACTATGAGCCGTCATTTTGTAAGATAATCGATTATAGTGAAGACACGATTTCTCAAAGTTTCATCACAGAAATATAAATTATATCAATCGAAACTAAGACTAATAGGCGTCATATATCGAAACTGTACAAACAGCATCAAAAACTATTGTGACGAAAAGAGCTGAAATTTACATGGAAACACATTCATGCAATCGTACAATTAAGGGACGTATGACACGCCATGTAGTACAGTACATTTTAGAATTAGCAACCTAAGACATCATCATCATCTCACCCTTCTCCCGCCTGAGGCAGGGTCGGGTCTGTGGGTTCTAATTCTCCACTCCCGCCTATCCCCAACCAAGTCCCGCCCCACCCCACAGACCTCCATGTCCCTCTGCACCACCTGCTTCCCACGTCCGTTTTGGTCTTCCCCTACCCCTGGTGCCCCCAATTAGCTGCAGTCCCACAATGGAACTAGTAAGCTCCTCCTCTCCCCTCCTCATCACATGCCCATACCACCTCAACCTACACTCTCTCATCTTCTCCGCAATATCTCCCACCCCCAAGCTACCTCCAGGGCCCGCTCTAATGGGGGGGGGGCAACCCGGGCATTTGTCCAGGGCGCGAAAATAATTAGGGGCGCCGTTTTGGCTGTAAGTGTGAGAACAGAGCGCTGCTCCAAGGGGCGGCAATTTGTCCTTTTGTTCGGAGAGGCAATTTATCTTTTTGTCCGGGGCGGCATAAGTGCTAGAGCAGGCGCTGCTACATCTAACGTAATCGTTTCTAATTCTGTCAGATCTTGACACCCCACACATGTAGCGCAGCATTCGCATCTCAGCCACTTGCATTTGCTTTGCATGGTTCTTCCTAACTGCCCAGGACTCTGAGCCATGTAGCATAGCAGGCCTAACGGCCGTTCTGTATACCTTACCCTTCAACTTTACTGGGACCCGGCGGTCGCACAGGACCCCACTTGCCTGCCTCCACTTCAGCCATCCTGCATTAATTCTATGGATCACATCAGAATCTATTTCCCCATTGCTCTGGAAGACTGATCCTAAATAACGAAATTCTTCCACTGCTGGAATCCCCTCTCCCCCACAACGAATCTCTCCCCCTTGCCCCTGGTCACTAAAATTGAAAGCTAGGTACTCAGTCTTCTTCGTGTTCACCTTAAGGCCCCCTCTTTCCACTGCTGTCTTAAAGTCTTGTAGGCCATTTTGTGCATCCTCTTTGGACTCCTCCATCCTTCCTACATCATCGGCAAACAAATTAGCAACCTAAGACATCATCATCATCATCATACCCTTCTCCAGCACGAAACTGGGTCGGGTCTGCGGGTTCCAATCCTCCACCACCGTCGATCCCTGACCAGGCCCCCATCCACCCCACACACACACCCATGTCCTTCTGTACCACCTGCTCCCACGTCCTCTTCGGTCTTCCCCTTCCCCTGACGCTCCCGACCACCTGTAGTCCCATGATGGACCTAACCAGCTCCTCCTCTCCCCTTCGCATCACATGCCCATACCACCTCAATCTGTTTTCCCTCATCTTCTCCGCGATGTCTCCCACCCCCAGACTACCTCTAACATGGTCGTTTCGGATCCTGTCAGCTCGTGACACCCCAATCATGAAGCGCAGCATTCGCATCTCAGCCCCCTGCATTCTCCTTTCATGGTCATTCCTCACAGCCCAACACTCTGAGCCATACAGCATAGCTGGCCTAACCACAGTTCACAAATTAGCAACCTAAGACATCATGAAAAATATATATCATCTTCAAAATGAACCCTTAGATCAGTTTTAATTGTAATTTTTTTACATTTTCAAATAAACTTTAATTAAATTACAATGAAAAGTCCAGATGCACTCTTCAGTCTTTTTTTTTTCTAATTACTGACTGACATCATACTACTACAGAAACGAAGCCTGCAATTTTCCAAGATAACCCTCATGTTGACAGATTTTCGTGATAATTATTATACGTATAAATTGTTAATAAACAAATTCTTTTTAGGACGTCAACAACGATTTTGATGCCAAAAAAAAAATGATTTTACCAACCGAAAAAAAAAAGACTAAACTACACTGTGATAAGTAGGAAACAATAGCCTCGTTTACACTTTTCTTAAGCCTAATCTAATATTTTCTAACCTACAGTAGTAAATATCAAAAAGACCTTGTAAGAACCAAATTTCAACAGCCACAAAAATGGATAAGGGAAATTCAAAATAATAAATATGATTAGGTTTTTAAACGTTGATCCCACCTGGGTGGTGTAGCGGGCAGCGTTCTCGGTAACTGCGTCAGTGGTTCTAGGTTCGATACTAGACTGATGTGGGTTGACTTCTTTCAGGTGAGAGATCGGCCCCGAGTGCACCCATGGCTTTTGCACGTAAAAGGACCCTCCCTTACTATGTAATGGGTAGATGCGGCCAGATTTCCAGGTGTAGGAGCTCGCCCACCGGCGTCGGTATAATGCCCCAACGAACAGTAAAGGGGTTGTAGCTTTCATCGGCAACCGGCTGCAGAAAAACACTGTCCAATAGATCAACCTTGTGTCCGTCCACTCAGAAGGATGATATCAGAGTAGCGATAGAAAGGGGGGGGGGGGGGGCAAAAGATAAGCATGAAGAAGCCAGAGAGTATTAAGCTTTCAATTGGGAAGGACAGGACAATAACAGTGACGTACTTTCTAGGGGCGAACTGGTGAAAAAGGTGCAAGAAGTAAAGTACTTAGGATCCACGTTCCCAAGCAACGGGGAGATAGACACTGACGTGACCCACAGAATCAGCGGGGATGGTTAAAGTGGAGACAGGCAAGTGGAGTCCTGTGTGATAGGAGGGTCCCAATCAGATCGAAAGGGAATTTTTACAGGACAGAAGTTAGGCCAGTTATGGTATATGGATTAGGGTGTTGGGCAGTGAGGAAGGGCCACGTCAATAGAATGCAAGTAGCCGAGGTGCGAATGCTGCGGTACATGAGTGGGGTGTCGAGAGCTGGTCGAATTAGGAATGAGTATATTAGAGGTAGCCTGGAAGTGATGGACTTTGCCGAAAAAAAAATGAGGGAGAATAGGTGGAGGTGGTATGGACACGTCATGAGAAGAGGGGAGGAGGAGCTCGTCAGGTTCATTTCAGGAATACAAGTGGTAGGAAGCACCCGGGGCAGGGGGAGACAGAAGCAGACGTGGAAGCAAGTTGCCCGTAAGGATATGGTAATGTGTGGGGTGGACGGGGACCTGATGGGAGATAGACAGGGGCTAGAACCCGCAGCCCCAACCTTGCCACTGGTGGGATAAGGGTATGATTACGGTATGTGTCCAGTCAGAGGGACAAGATGGATATCCGACCCTACCAGGTTTTCAATCTTTGAAGTGACTCTCAAATCATCAAATTAACACATGACGACTGTCAAAAGTGATGATGGAATTTCCTCATGTTTTCTTCACTCTTATGAATTGATTTAAAAAATTAAATGTTGTAATTTACCTGAACGGTGGCATTTATTAGCAGGAGGATGTGTCTACGAATATTAATTACAGTTCATCAGACAGGTAATGTCTTATTCAGCAGGTTGATTTAATAAATATTCTTTTATCATACAGCCTTCGTCGACATTATTATTCTTCTCAAAGGTCGAAATTAACAAAGAACCGAGTCAAGTTCATCTGAATAGATGTAATCAGAGAAGAGAAATCGAGATCATATCGCCAATTAATCACCAATTACAACCTTAATTCGTGTAATTTCCTTAGTAATAACAATCTTTTTCAGGAGAATTAATCGCTATTAAAACTGATTGACATTTTCCGATGAAATTCGAAAAGTTAAGTCAGTTCCAAAAGAAACGGGTCATTCAAAAACTACCGGAAAAACTGAGACGAATTCAAGGTTATTGAAGGTCAACAGTGAAGGGCACGTGGGGAACGGGCAACGGCGCTCACAGCAATCGATAAATATTCATTATTGTAATAAGTTAATTTGGTTTTTTAATATCAATATTTTTGCGTTTCATATTTTTCTTCATTACACACATCCTTTTTTTTTGTTTCGTTGGTGTTTTAGGGCCCTTCAACTACAAAGGTCATTAGAGCCCCGTCCACTGTGTAGTTCTAATGCAAAGACTGCACAGACACTACACTAATTCGACGATTTTTGGGTATTAGCAGTACCCAGTGTTCCCAAGCGGCCACCCATGTTAGTACTAGCTGGGGTTGCGCTGCTTAACTTCAGTGATCAGACGAGAACTGGTGTGTGTCCAACGTCATAAGCCGCTTCCATCGCACACATCCTCCTCACAAAGTAGATATCGGCCTCTAGCGCATCCTTCCAGCCCGACAGAAATCCCCCATCTCGGGTGGGATCGAACCTGTGACCTACAATCTTAAAAATCAAGTAAGGATAAGATAAACATGTCATTAATTAAGCCTGGGATAAGCAGACATAATGGTGGCGCCACCAGGCGCACGCCTCTACAATTCAGAACCTGAACTCGAGTCATCGAAACGTCCGGTGCCAGCTTAATCCGTCACTCCACCGTCGGACGACGACAATTAACGCAAACTATGGAGTGGACAGAATGTGTGAATGGGCACTGTGCTACTTCCGGTAATAAATATGACCCCTGACTGATGCACGATAGTATGGGACATTCGTC
Source organism: Trigoniulus corallinus (assembly GCA_013389805.1). Lineage (NCBI taxonomy): Eukaryota > Metazoa > Arthropoda > Diplopoda > Spirobolida > Trigoniulidae > Trigoniulus > Trigoniulus corallinus. The sequence continues at coordinate 5,704,764 of JAAFCE010009126.1, forward strand.
TGGTATATACGTGATCTCTAGTTCAAACCTCAGGACCGGGACTGTTGATTAGTAGCAGATTAGTTCCAGCCAGCCTGGGATGGAGTTGGTCACTAGAATGAAACACCAACAATCGTGGCTGAGTGGTTAAGGCGATGGGCTAGAAATCTATTGGGAGTCTCCCCGCACAACTTTTACACCCCTGCGGTAGCGCAGGAGGTAACGGTTCCACGTTCGTCAGTGGTTCCAAGTTCGTTACGAGAGAGAGGAGTATGGAGTGCGCCTTCCGTCGGATGGGAAGTAAAGCCGTGGCCCCGTATGAGATGTTATTTGCACGTAAAAGGACCCTCTACTATGCAACAGGTAGATGAGGCAAAATTCCCAGGTTAGGAGCTTGTCCCCTGGCGTCGGTGGAGTGCCCCAACGAACAGCAAAGCCAACGACGCAGGTTGCAGCTGAGGTCGGCAGCCGGTTGGATAAAAATGCCATTTGACAGATAGCTTATACAATATGTCCATCCAGAGGAACAAAGATGGGTACCCGACCCAGCAGAAGGCTGGAAAAGGGTTAGTGGTTGCTTACATCTCTAGACTAGCAACAAAACTGACATAAAAGTCTATTTTTAACTTCTTCGACCTCAATTCTGTTTCTTTTGTTTGCCGAAAACTTGAGCCGAATTTCATAGTGTGAAGGTGGAGTGGAAGTCCATTTCAGGAAGTCGAAAACAAACTTTTTTCACAAAAAAAAAATGGTCAGGAAACCACGGACTAAATATTTCAAGTAATTTTGTAAATCCTAACTAAAAATAACCATCCGGTTTCTCAACTATAGGCCTTAAAACCCCTCCAGGAAACTGGGTTAAGAAATTCGTATGTTTGGTGGTTGGTATTAGCTTGTAATTGACACACCAGAAACCACTTCCTGTACCAGAAATCAACGACGTATTTCCGACATTCAGATGTAGAAACTTCTTAACAGGCGTCAGTTCAATTCCAACTGAACTATTAATAACTCTTATCCCGCCTACAGCATTGGTCAGGTATCCATGTTGTCCCATTGGGACACATGGGCGATCTGCTGGACGGTATTTATAGGCAGCCGGCTACCGATCAAATACTGAAACCCCAGTGCTTATTCATTGTCGGCCAACTGGTCGTAGGAGGACTCCATCTGCACCAGGGGACAAGCCCGTACACCGGATAATTTTACTCTTCACGTAGTAAGGCCCCTTGCTTCTTCATTTCAAGGTATGAGAGGTCAAGGTCAGCACGCCTACGTTTCTTTTGCCAAGCATTTTTTTAGGCGATGCACTGACCGTCATCTCCCGAATACTAGCCTAGAACCAACCGTTCGGCACATTACTTCGGGGTAGGCTCCTCGTCATGTCACGTGTACCCGTGGGGCTGGCCCAATTCTTTGATGATAACATCATTTTGTCTTCACAAGTTGGAATCGAAGCCCGCACATCAGGCAGATTTCTCATCAATTCTGCCACTCACGGGGACATCCTTTAAGAAGAGGAAGTCCTAAACAGCGCCTATTGACAGGTGGCAAATGAAAACGCGGTGGCCCAATGCAAAGGGCATGAGCGGGTTGTATTGTGTTGGACACACCAAATTTCGTCTGATCACTGAAGTTAAGCAACGCAACCCCAGCTAGCACTAGCATGGGTGACGGCTTGAGAACACGGGGTACTGCTAATACCCAAAAATCGTCGCAACAGCGTAGTGTCGGTGCAGGCACTGCATTAGAATTACGCAATGGACGGGGCTCTAATGACTATTGTAGTTGAAGGGCCCTAAACACCAACGAAACGAAAAAAGCAAAGGGCTCGGCCTTTCGGTGCACCTTCCGTGGATGGGAAGTAAAGTCAGTGTCCTACTACATGACAGCTAGACGGAATAGAGCTCATTCTACCGAGACTAAGCAACTCCTAACCCTTTTCCTGCCTATGGCAGGGTCGGGTACCCATCTTCTCCCTCTGAAGGGACACAAGGCCAATTTCCCCCGACGCCAGGGGGCGAGCTCCTACACCTGGAAATTTTGCCTCATCTACCCGATGAATAGTAGAGAGGGTTCTTCAACGTGCAAATGCCATCGTACATCGCACGGGACCTCGGTTTTACTTCTCATCCGAAAGAGGGCACACTCGTGGCTTCTTTCTTGCCCAAAAGAAGCCGACCCACCTCGGTCCAGTATCGAACCTTGAACTACTGGCGCAGCCAAGTTGCGTTGGACACACCAGTTCCCGTGAGATCACTGAAGTTAAGCAGCGCAAGCCCACGTCAATACCAACTTGGGTGGTTAGTAAAGAACGTTGGGTGCTGCAAATTTACCCTCTCCTTCGTCCTTTCACCTTCCTCCTCATCTCCCCGTGGGCAGCCTCCTAAGGGTTCGTCCTGTTATGGCTGCCTGGCTTACTCCCCAGCCCACGAAACTAATCCAATCCAGAAAGAAGGTGCACTCGGGACCTCTCTCTCTCTCTCTCTCGCCCGAAAGAAGCTAACTCTCCTTGGTCCAGTATCGAACCTGGAACTATTGACGCAGTTTCCAAGCGTGCTACCCACTAGGTAATCGCCCGCCAGATGTCGCACTGAAAGCTCCACCTTGACTTGAATGTACTTAATCACTACCTGCGTGGTTATCAGCCTTTGAGTCATATGTTAAAACTAAAAAAGGAGAGGAAAATTGGGGAGGAAAAGGACACTTTCACTTCGGGTGTTCCTTGAAACGGTGCAAAATCCCGGATATGACGTGGCGTTAAATTTTTGATTGAGAAATATCCAAATACTAAAAATAGGTTTCACAAATACAGTGAGATAAAGAAAACCGGTAACATTCTTTGGGAGAATAGTGGATATAGGACACCCTGATAGAGTCCGGGGAAACTGTAACATTCTTTCCTTAAACACACCTAATATTTACCCCACGTGACAGGGTAACGAGGACCACCAAACACCTCTAAATCAGGTAGAAAGGAGGGACGGAAGGAACGTCAAGATATATTTTTGTTACTGTGGTATTCCCTTCAGGATTGCTTCACACGACACTCTCTCTCCAGGGTGCATGTACTGCGCCCTCCTGACTGAGTTACTTGGGGAAGGGCGACAAAGGCTATTGTTTATTGTTGTAAAAACAGCATTGTATTTGATGTTTTTAAACTTTAAAATAATACTCTGTTGAAAGCGAAACATTATTTACAAACTGCACAAGTCATGAGGAAGTCTCAGACTAATGCACTGCTCGAGGTGGGTCAAGGGCTTTTTTCTCCTTCCTCTACTCTGCAGAAAATTCTCCTTAAAAACCACCCCAGAACTCATCAATTTCAATGTTTGGTTATTTAATGCATTATTTAGCGTCATTCTGTCAACTCTGAAGGCCATTAACCGACGTCAAAGTTAGAGGGGGAGGGGGAGGGAGAGAGGGCCGAAGGAAGGGGTGACGTCCTACATCTGGAGACGTTGTATCAGCTACGCATGTTTATCACATCCCAAAAAGGAGTATGCCCTGGCTCTACTCACTCTCCAGGTATCCCCTTGCACTTAGGTCTGCAAAAACTAATTTGATTCTAATACGTTATCTACAATTGACCTCTCTATTGGTGGCGGTATTAACCGGGGCTGGGGAGAGATGAGGAGGGTGGTGCCCTACATCCGGGAAATTGTACCACTCTACACGTGTATTTTACTCCGCATAGAAAGGATTGTTTCACGATGCTTTTTGGTCCTGGTGCTCGGGGGGGTCATGGCTCTCTGACGGTTACCTGTCCGAGCAACCCTGGCGACCCTTATGAGCGTCCCCTTGTTGGGCTCCGTGGTGGATAGGAACTGCGGCGGGAGCGGCAAATTACGTTGGACACACCAGTTCTCGTCTGATCACTGAAGTTAAGCAACGCAACCCCAGTTAGTACTGACATGGGTGGCCGCTTGGGAAAACTGGGTACCGCTAGTATCCAAAATATCGTCACATTAGTGTAATGTCTGTGCAGTCGCTGCATAAGAACTACACTGTGGACGGGGCTCTAATGACCTTGTAGTTGAAGGGCCTTAAAACACCAACAAACAAACCCCAGTGCCGGCGGCCGTCAGGGGTGAGAGTACGGATCCCGGACTGTCGTTATCATGCGTCCGCAATGTCACAGAGGTGCAGACCTCGGCTCCCACGGCATATAATGCATCGAGTGTCTGCTGCGCGGTGGGCCGGCATCCTCCCACAGACAACCCGTCTAATATTCCTGCAGGTGCCAGACGCCTGGCTGGGGTGCCCCCAGTCTGAACAGTTTAATTAAGAATAGGGGGCTAATCTTAAATTAGGAACGTGGAATGTGGGGACCTTCACAGGCAAAACGGGGGGATTAGTTAGTATCCTAAAGCGTAGGATTATTAGTGTAGCTTTTCTGCAGGTGGAAGGGGGCGGGATAGATCACGGGCCCTCGGTGAGGGTTATAAGCTTATATATAGAACTCTGGCGACCATGCCAGTAACACCATCATTATCGTCATCATATCCTTATCCCGGCTGTGGCAAGGCCTGCAGATTCTGGCTCTCCACTCCGCTTATCTCCCACTAGGTTCCCATCATATCCCTTCGTACACATGTTCTCCCGCCCGATTTAGGGCCTGCAGCACCATTTCAATAAAAACTACTACAAGAGTAATCGGGCCCAAGGCTGCTCTGCATGCCAGGGAGATTCGAATTTCTGAACACTCAAAGTTACAGGTTCGATCCTGACTAAGACCGATGTGCTTTTTTTGTAGCCTGAGAGATGGATGAAAGCCCAAAGTGCGCCTGCCTTCCGTCCTGGGATGAGCAGTAACACTGGTGTCCACCATGTGGCAATGCCACCACTGCACGGAAGAGGGCCTTTTCTGCACGAATTGCAATATGGATGTAAAGATAAGTAGAGGAACACAAGAGGAACATAATCAAATCAGGGGCTAGACAGAACCAGTTTCCTGGGACGTCGTTGTATGGATGGTCACGTTAATTACCAAAAACCAAAAATCAGCGTGATATTACGCAATGTCATCATCAAAAATTTGACAGGAGGAGGACGATAAACATTCCCCAGGTGCTGATTACAGGAAGATTTAATCAGGTCTAAAATTCTGTCAAATTTGACAATGAGAATAGATTAAGTGCCAATCAAACCATGTAGGAATTTTACTGACACAGTAACATCTGACTATCAATAAATTGAGTGGGGGAAAGGTGTCAAAGGCTTTAACGTCCCGTCGCAGTTCTGGGTGAGTGTCTAGTGGACATTACAAAAACAGGTTGGGTCAGACGAGGAGTAGAACGATCATCAATGATTAGGAGTACTTAATATAAAAAAAATGGTGGCAACGGTGGGGCAAATCTTGCAAAAGGCTTAGTTAAACAGACCCCCCCCCCCCTCAAATAGTTAAATAGTCAGAGATTAGTTAATTAATCAGAACAAACAAACTATCAAATATTACACGGGTTGTTCAACAAGACCTACATGGAATAATACCGAGTAGATAAATAAATTGGTTGATAAGTGAACACGTCAAATTTAAAAGGTCCCGGAACTGAAAATCCCGCGGTACACTCCAACACAGAATCGATCTCTAGCCAGCAATAGTGACTTTTAACGTGAGGCTCAACGACCTCACAAGAGATTCGCACCTATGATGGACGATTTCCCCGAGTTGATGAACTTTGAAGGAATGGAAGTGTTATGTTTACTAATTTGCACTGCAGTATTGTGCACTTGATTCGTGAGCTCATGATTCCGGGTTTGATTCTAGCCCGCTGCGGATGGTTTCTTTTCAGCGAGAGGGCAGGAAGTCCCAAATGTGACTTGCGTCCCGAAGGGGTATGCATTTTGTCGATAGGGAGGAGGTGGTAGGCTGCATGCGTTTAGGGGGAGCGGCGAGTTGCGTTGGACACACCAGTTCTCGTCTGATCACTGAAGTTAAGCAACGCAAGCCCAGTTAGTACTGACATGGGTGGTCGCTCAGGAAAGCTGGGTACTGCTAATACCCAATAATCGTCGCATTAGTGTAGTGTCTGTGCAGTATATGCATTAGAACTATGCTGTGGATGGGGCTCTAATGACCTCGTAGTTGACGGGACCTTAAACTCCAACAAACAACAACAAATGCATGCGTTTACCCACATCGTGTCGGACTCTCGACTAAAAGCCAACCATTTCTCATTGCGCATTAGCCCGCAACGGTTTGGCACATTATTTCGGGCTAGGCCTTTTGTTATGCCCTTATGGCTTCCCTGGTTATTAGGGTGAGCCTGGATCGCTCTGAAATCGCTCCTTCTTTTCAAGTGGTCCGCAATAGTGTCAGGGAACGGCGAATTGCGTTGGACACACCAGTTCTCGTCTGATCACTGAAGTTAAGCAACGCAATCCCAGCTAGTACTGACATGGGTGACCACTTGGGAAAAATGGGTACTGCTATTACCCAAAAATCGTCGCATTTGGGTAGTGTCTGTGCAGTCTCTGCATAAGAACTATGCTGTGGACGGGGCTCTAATGACCTTGTAGCTGAAGGGCCATAAAACACCAACCAACAAACAGCAATAGTGTCGGGTTTTGTGTTTCGATGGTGTTTTAGGGCCATTCAAATACAACGGCCATTAGAGTCCTGTCTACTGCGTAGTTCTAATGCAGAGTTTGCACGGACACTACGCTGATGCGACGATTTTAGGGTATTAGTGGGACCCAGGTGGTGTGTGGTGTACGAGCAAGTCCCGTGAGGTGTACGATGGCATTTGTAGTTTGGTAGGCAACCGGCTGTGGAAAAACACTGTCCAATATATCGCCCTTGTGTCCATTCAGAGGGAAAAGGTGGGTATCCGACCCCTCCATAGGCGGGAAAAAGGGTTAGGAGTTGGTTTTGCAACAAGGATGGTTATGATCCGCCTCGGTAGCGCAATAGGTAGTGTGCTCGATTTACTGCACCAATGGTTCCAAGTTCGATACTGCATTGAGGTGGATTGGCTTCTTACAGGCGAGAGAGAAATCCCGAATGCACCTTCCTTTGGATGACAAGTAAAACCGAGGTCCCGTGTGGTGTACTATGGCATTTCCGGCATTTGCAAGGCAAAACCCCATTTACACGTCGGTGGAATGCCCCAACGAACAGTAGTCCGGCGATAAATGAGCATAGGGGTTGCAGTTTTGGTCGGGAGCAGGAACCGTCCAATATATTTTGTTGTTCATTGCTGTTTTAAAGCCCTTCAACTACAATGGCCATTAAGGCCCAGTTAAATATATCACTCTTGTATCCATTCAGGGGAGCAAGATGGGTTCCCGACCCTGCCATAGGCGAGAAAAGGGCTAGGAGTTGCAACTAAAGCTAGTTATAAAATACAGTACTTCAAAGGCGGATCAAGGGAATCGGTAAATTGCGTTGGACACACCAGTTCTCGTCTGATCACTGAAGTTAAGCAACTCAACCTCAGTTAGTACTGACATGGGCGGCCGCTTGGGAAAACTGGGTACCGCTAGTACCCAAAAATCGTCGCATTAGTGTAGTGTCTGTGCAATCCCCGCATCAAAACTACACAGTGGATGGGGCTCTAGCTAGCTTGTAGTTGAAGGGTCCTTAAACACCAACAAAGAAAGAAGAAGGCGGATCAAGTACTTGGAGGCTCTCAAGCATACTGTAGTCCTGAGTCCCTCCACCCTTGTTTTAAACAGTACGACCATTAATTCAAGGGAGCGGCAAATTGCGTTGGACACACCAGTTCTCGTCTGATTACTGAAGTTAAAATAGAAACCTCAGTTAGTACTGACATGGGTGACCGCTTGGGAACACTGGGTACCGCTAGTATCCAAAAATCGTCGCATTAGTGTAGTGTCTGTGCAGTCCCGGCATCAGAACTACACAGTGGACGGGGTTCTAATGACCTTGTAGTTGAAATGCCCTAAAACACCAACAAACAATTTTTACTTTTAAAACCAAATTGCTATTTTTAGTCTTTCACAGTTATAGATATGAAGCTGTTAAATTTCGACAGCTCCTGACAATCTCAGGCACCAAGGGCGCATTTCTTGAACCTAACGGATGATCCGCCACATTACTTCAGGCTAGGCTTCTCTACATGTGACCGTGGGGCTCCTCAAGTTCTTTAGGTGATAACACCATTGCGTCGCCACTATTGGTCAAGGGACAAGGACAAGTAAAAAAAAACTACAGTAGTAATTATTAGTATTATGAACATCAACCTTGACCCGAAACAAGTCCAATCCAGATACGAACTTCTGACTTTTAGATGGAATAATATTTTCTTCAATTACTTGTCAATAAGGATTGCTACGAGGCATTTAATCTGACGGCTGTTTTTGCCAAATGATTAACTAACTAACATTTTGTCCTGATAACAAATCAGTATACCTATTTAACAAACTAATAATCACCAAAATTCGACATTCTTCTCCCTGTCCTGATCCTGATGATAAACAAATCAAACAGTGACATAAGTAAATACATATATTGATCAAATTGTCCAAGAGTGTCACTTCCATGATGAGATTACCTTCACTTGTCAACCAATCAAACATTTGTTTCTGGGCATTTTGGCAATGTGCTCGTTTCTGTGTTATTTGTTGTAACAATGGTTAATTTTGGAGAATGTGGTTTAGAAGAAGTTCCTCCTCGCTTACCTGATGACCTACTGGAAGAACAACAAACACCACTACAAGAGCTGCACGACGTCGAATAGTCTGAACTGTCCACTTCCTTGATGCGTACCGTAGGCTGCTGAAAACGGCACATTTTATTTGTCTTGTCACATTCCTAATTAGAAAAAAAATAATACAACTGATAAGTAAAAACATCAACCTGACAAATGACACTGACAAATCTGACAGCACATGAACTAACAGGAGCTAAGTAGTTACAGTCGGTATATGGCGAAGCCAAGCAGGGGCTTCTTACCCTAACCCAGTGGTTCTCAAACTGGGATCCACGGTAGCCCAGTCTAAGAGACCACGAAGCGGTTTCAGGGGGACCATGAATGGAGTCACGTAGTTGAAATTTTGGGCTATTTGCCATTATTACCAAGCAACTTGGTGCAGCCAAGTTGCGTTGGACACACCAGTTCTCATGAGATCACTGAAGTTAAGCAGCGCAAGCCCACGTTAGTACCAACATGGGTAGTTAGTAAAGGACGTTGGGTGCTGTATGTTTCCCCTCTCCTACGTCCTCTGCACCTTCCTCCTCATCTCCCACTAACAGCCTCCTAAGGGCTCATCCTGTTATGGCTGCTTGGCTTGCTCCCCAACCCAGGAATTAATCCATACACACTCATTATTAATCCAGCAATCCGATCCCAATGAACGTCCAAAAATGTTTTAGTAACAGTAGCAAAGCAACTCCTAACCCTTCTTCCCGCCCATGGCAGGGTGGGGTACCCATCTTGTCCCTCTAAATGGACACAAGGGCGATCTATTGGACAGTGTTTTTCCACAGCCGGTTGCCGACCAAAGCTGCAACCCCTAAGCTCATACATATACAGTATCGTCGGTCTACTGTTTGTTGGGATTGTCATGTCAGTACTAACTGGGGTTGGGTTGCTTACTTCAGTGATCGGACGAGAACTGGTGTGTCCAACGCAATTCACCGCTCCCAGAGACACCTAATAATTGACAGATGGAAAGACGGCGGGCGTAATGAGAAATGAAGGAAGCATCAGAAACCGGGACAACAGCCCAAACTCGATTATCAGTTACTCAACTAATGATATAACGCTTTTAGACACTTTTCACGACTATGTCGGGATGTATTCTTCCTACCCTAACACCCTGTCGCACCTATAGCAAAGTGACCCAACCCCAGTTCTCAATTTCGAAACTCACAAAAAAACAGTAGGTGGAGGAAGAGAAGCAGAAATGGACAGGAAAGAATAAGAAAAAAGACCGGAAGGAAGACATACAGAATTCATTACTAAACCTTTCTTAGACGATGATTATTTTATGAGATCAGTTGCAACTGACAGACTGTACAACCTGCCCCCACGTCTCCTATGTCCTCCTCTAACCTGAATGCTTCCAATAACCTGCATCCCTGAAATGGACCTCACCAACTCCTCCTTCCCTCTTCTCATCACATGCCCGTACCACCTCTCTCTCATCTTGTCCGGGAGCGGCTTACTGCGTTGGACACACCAGTTCTCGTCTGATCATAGAAGTTAAGCAGCGTAACCCCAGTTAGTACTGACATGGGTGGCCGCATGGGAAAACTGGGTACCGCTAGTATCCAGAAATCGTCGCATTAGTGTAGTGTCAGTGCAGTCTTTGCATCAGAACTATGCTGTGGACGGGGCTCTAACGACCTTTGTAGTGGATGAGCCCTAAAACAACAACAATCTAAATTGTTGCGATTACAGGGGCGGAACCAGCGGCAGATAAGGGGGGAGTACTTCAACGAAAGTGCGCCCCAAATATTTTTAAATATTCAGAATCCCTTAGTATAAATCTAGCTAGCAATAGTCCTCTCCTGCCCCTTAGACCACAAATGATATAGTTGTTCGTTTAATAGTTATATAAAGTAGTAGTAAGTACCAAGGTAGTTTCGAGGTATTGCGAAAGACGGGGCTCCATAGCCAGGGTAAGGACACCTTGGGGGAATACTGAGGGCTTTCCAGTAAGAGTTGAGGTGCACCAAGGTTCAGCACTTATCCCATACCTTTTCATCCTGGTATTGGACGAACTGCTGACGGGAGTAGGAGAATAGCCCCCCTAGTGCTTGGCATTTGCCGACGATATAGGAAAACTTTGTGACTGCAGAGAACAGATAGAGAAGGGACTAAACGATATTAGAGGGTCAATAGAAATGAGAGGGCTAACGACAAACATGAAGACAAAGTATTTAGCTTTCAATTGGGAAGGACAGTAAAATAACGGCGACATACGTTCCAGGGGCAAACTGGTGACAAAGTTACAAGAGGTAAAGTACTTAAGATCAACGTTCCAAAGCAATGGAGAGATAGACTCTGATGTGACTCGCAGAATCAATGGGGGACGGGGTGGCAGAAGGGGAGACAGGCAAGCAGAGTCCTGTGGTAAAAGGATCCCAATCTAGTTGAAAGGGAAGTTCTACAGGACAGTGGTTAGACCAGCTATGCTATATGGATCAGAGTGCTGGGCAGTGAGGAAGAGCCACGTAAATAGAATGAGAGTAGCCCAGATTCGAATGCTGTGGCACATGTGGGGCGTGTCGAGACCTGATAAAATTAGGAAGGAGCATATGTGGAGCACCAGTGGTGGACATCGTCGAAAAAAATTACGGAGATTAGGCTGAGGTGGTATGGACACGTCATGCGAAGAGGGGAAGAGGAGCTCATCAGGTTAATTCCAGGAATGCAGGTGGTCGGTAGCACCAGGGTCGGGGGAGACCAAAGCTGACGTGGGAACAGGCTGTCCGTAAGGAAATGACTGTGTGGAATGGACGGGGAACTGGGGGAGAACTAGATGAGAGTGGAGGGCTAGAACCCGCAAACCCGACCCTGCCACAGGCGTGATAAGGGTATGATGATGATGATGATGTAATAAGTACCTCCGTGCTAGAATATGTCACAGTTTAGTGATCCCTGACTTCAAAAAGATTGAGAACCACTGCCTTAGACAATGTCCTACCTTCAGTGGTTTAGCCAACTGCAGAATGGACTGGGATAGAAATGGGAATAGCAAATCCAAAAATGCCTCATCAGTTGCGAAGTTGAATCGTGCATCAGTTGAAATATGCGTCCCATGAAGCACGGAATCCAGGGGAAGGGGGAGCAATTGCTGCGTTGCTCCCCCTTCCTCTAGATTCCGTCCCAGTTTTGTGATTATAACTTGGCGCGAAAAATGACAAGAGACATAAGTCACCTATCACTGTCATTAACAGAATTGAAGTACATAGGTACACTGATATGGAATAATCTGATTTATAGATGATCAATTCTTACCAGTTTGGCCGTCAAATTGTGATGAAATTGCCTCTGAACAGTGGAAGATGATGACGATGCTTGCTGAGCGAGGCAACAACAGATAGCATCACTAACACAACGTCGAAATGTCTTTGCCAATAAACAATATAAAAGTGGGTTGATTGCACTATTGGCATGACCCAACAACAGTGTAAAAGGTAAGATGCCAAGGATCTTTTGACGCAGAATATTGTCTTCACTTTTGTTTTCTAACAGTAACGTCAAAATATTATAAGGTAGCCAACAGAGAGCAAAAGTCAGTGCCAATAACAGCATTATACGAGCATTTTTCCGTCTTCCTTTCATTAGTTTCTCAGTTCCGTGTCTTTCTCCACGAGACAAGTGCATGCTACTGCTCCTCACAGTACAAAGTGTGCAGCCCATCATGCTGTAGGCCAAGATGAGTACATGACCAGGAATGGCATATACGATCACAAATAACAGAGCAGAATATAACTTTCTGTTGCTATTTTCTGGCCATTTTTCCACACAGTAGATAAAAGTATCCTCACTTTCGTTGATGTGGAATCCCACTGTCTTCCTCACAATTAACACCGGGATAAACAGACTGAAAGACACCATCCATACCACCACTATGACATTTCTTGCCAAAGTTTTATTGAATACCTTACGAAATGTCATCGGATGACGAATTGCAATGTATCGTTCAAGACTCATAGCCGTCAGCGTAAAAACACTTGAAGACACTGCCACTCCTGAAAGAAACAATAAAATGGCATTAAAAAGTTAACTGGTACCCAGTGCCGGATTTAGGTATTGAGAGGCCTTAGACTATTTCAATTTTGAGGCCCTTTGTCAAGCGCTTTTGAGGCCCATTTCTGAAGTTTTGAAGCCCGCTAAATGTTGAGGCCCAAGGCTTCAGCCTACTTAGCCTATTGGTAAATCCGCACTGCTTGTACCTCATTCAAAATGGATGAGTAACTCAACGCCACGGTATCAGGAACGGACTTTCAGTTTCTAGTCACTTTTAAGTTTCCACGAAAGCATATTTATCAACTAATAAATCATACAATAATCAGGTGTAATTTATTAAATAATAAATTAAATTGACAGCATTACTTAGTTTCTAGAACAAGAGCGCCTCAACTAGGATGTACTTGGGGCCCTCCAAGTGCTTCCTCCGCCACTGCTGACATTCTGACTTTAATAATCAGCACTGTGAGTTATCATGTGATCCAGGAACAACAACAATACAACGAACTAATGCTCTAAAACTCCTAGTCTTATAAAGCAAAGGTCTTTCCTATCCGGGACGGAAAAAGGAATACTTAAGGCTTCCTTCCCTCTCACCCAAAAGGTGAGCGGCGAATTGTGTTGGACACACCAGTTGTCATCTGATCACTGAAGTTAAGCAACACAACCCCAGTTAGTACTGACGTAAGCGGCCGCTTGGGAAAACTGGGTACTGCTAATACCCAAAAATCGTCGCATTTGGAGTAGTGTCTGTGCAGTCTATGCATTAGAACTATGCAGTGGACGGGGCTCTAATGACCTTGTAGTTGAAGGGCCCTAAAACACCAACAAACAACAACAACAACCCAAGAGGTGCCAGCAGTTGTTTAGTAAGAATCGGAAATACAACAATGGACCATGAAATCAGCACGCTATCAATAAACGTCAGTTCTCGTCTGATCGCTGAAGTTAAGCAACGCAACCCCAGCTAGTACACTGGGTACTGCTAATACCCAAAAATCGTCGCATCAACGCAGTGTCAGTGCAGCCTCTGCATTCGAACTATGCTGTGGACAGGGTTGAAATGGCCTTTGTAGTTGAAAGGCCCTAAAACACCAAAAAAAAAACCCTAAATAAGCTCCAAGGTAGACCCTCCGGCTGAGGAGACACATAACTAAAAATCGCTTGGTTCTCATAGCGGTGGTTTGGTCCACATTATCCAAAATCAGTCGGGATCTTAATCTTGCTTATCTATTCTTTTATCATATCCAGTCGGCCCTCACATCATCGTCAACTGTGCTAATTAATGTCCTCATGTCAACATTAATCCTTATCCCGTCTATGTTAAAGTCAGGCGCCGTTTTGATCCATCAGGGCATAAGGTCGACCTAAGCAGCCGGCTGCCACTTTACTGCTCTCGAGATGAGTGCAAGGACTGATACGTGGCCCTGTCCTGGGGATATCGTATAATCCCTGAGTTTCTACCTCGTTAACAAGATATACACCACCAGTCTGGGATTTCAAGGCAGGCACAGAAAGGTGAAAGGAAGGAGAAAACTGAAGTGGATAAGACAGGAAGGCTTCGAGAACTCGTGAGTGAATTTGGGACAGAGGCAATGCTGTGATTATTGAAATTGTAATATCAGGATACAGTTCAATATTGCTCAAAATAAAAACAAGAAAGGATACCTTCCATAGAAGTCACAATCTTGCACAGAACATCACCATAAATCCAGAGCCGATAAATGTTCGTTCCAATAGCCATTGGTATGCAGATAATTGTGACCATCAAATCAGCACACGACAAGTTGACCAAAAGATAATTCGTAACGCTGCAAAGAGTGAAAATGTAAGAAGGATTCAACCCATATTCTAAGTTATATGGTCATATGGCTACAAAGTTAGCCAAATGACCACACTTTACCCTTTTAAGTTCGGCTAAATAGCAACCTGTGCAACGAACGAATTTGGTTTGGTTATTTAACGTCGATTATCAACTTCTGGAGAAAATTTATCGCCGGTAGAGGGGTGAGAGGTCCCACTTGCAGGTACACACGTTTTTTGGGTGTCTTTGGTGCTCTCCATCACCTCTCGAGTCCATAGAGGCCACCAGCGTGTTTTGATGCTTCAGCCCAAGGCTGCAGGTTCAATTCGGGCCGAACTCCCCTCCTCCACTGACGTCTACAAAACAAATTGTCTCCAGAAAGATGTTACCCCGACGCAGTGGCGTTACCCGGTGCGATGACACCATGGTGTCACCCCATTTCTCATGGTGCGAGTGATGTCACCCGGTGCGGACCGCACCCCCTAGTGACGCCACTGCCCCGACGTTAAATAAAGGCAGGGATGTGGCACAAGGTGCCATCCAACGATTCGTCCATATTTTCCTTGCACCAACAGGACAAATGGGTACCCGACCCTGCCACAGTTGGGAAAAGGGTTAGGAATGATGAGAGAGTGACCAGTCTTACCTTCTTAATCTTTGATACCGATAAACAATAACGATGACCAGCACATTACTGAAAATAGCTACTACAAATAACGTGATATAAACCGAAATTAAAATAATATTCGGCACTCTATTATATATATAAAGGCTTGAATTAAATTCTGTTAACAGCATATTAAGTGATATATTTTGGTTAGAGGTACTATTATTATTATTATTATCCAGTTGGAATATGTCACTGAAATTGAAAACTAAGTTGAAAAATGTCCCATCAACACGATGCACGAATCTTGACATCTCCAAATCAGCGATGCTTCTAGTAAACTGTAGCGTTGCATCTTTAGATGACAGACTATAAGACCTTTCTTCGACTGGCGACAGCTGAGAATTGACAGTCATTTTACTGGATGACTATCCTTATGCAGATCACTGAAAATTTCAACAAAGTATTGTATATTGTAGCAGGTCACCAAATCAAATGTTTCAAACGCATTAATTTTGTGCTTTCCACATGCACACCCGTACCAACCAGAAGAAGAGCAAAGATGCAAATAACGGATCTCTTACAACACAGAAAACAAAATAATCTTTAAAATCAATTTTGGGGGTTTCTTACTGAATTAAATTGAAATATGCAATATTAAACAGGGGCACTAGTATTCAGAAACGCCTACTTGTGTCAACTTCCAAGACGCAACAGCCATCAGAGCAGTGACAGCAAATTGGACAATCATACCATTGGCTGAAGAGGCGACGGCATCTTGTCTTCAACTTTACATGGCCAACCCTACACACATAGTAAGTTTATTGATTACAAAAGACCATCAAGAAAAACTATCGAAGGTCCCCAGAGTCAACATATTTTCAATTCACTCACTTCTGTAGCCCGATGTTAATTGCAGACAGGTGTCAGTTAGCGACACAAGAAGTAAGACGTTAGGGCACAACCTTCACTTCAAACTGCCAATCTATTCATCAGCACTATAGCCTTCACTTACATGAACCTGAAATCACCATCATCATATCCTTTTCCCGCCTACGGTAAGGTCGGGTCTGCGGGTTCTAGCCCTCCACTCCCGCCTATCCCCTTTTCGTTCGTTTTCGTTTGTTGGTGTTTTAGGGCCCTTCAACTACAAGGTCATTAGAGCCCCACCCACTGTGTAGTTCTGATGCAGAGGCTGCACAGACACTACACTAATGCGACGATTTTTGGGTACTAGCGGTACCCAGTTTTCCCAAGCAGCCACCCATGTCAGTACTAACTGGGGTTGCGTTGCTTAACATCAGTGATCAGACGAGAACTGGTGGGTCCAACGCAATTTGCCGCTCCCCGCCTATCCCCCAACAGGTCCGCGTCCACCCCACACACTATCATATCTTTACGTACAACGTACTTGGACCTGAAATGAACAGTAAAAAGTGAAAGTTGATAACGTGCCGTTCCTTCAATACTGGGAGCGGCAAATAGCGTTGGACACACCAGTTCTCGTCTGAGCACTGAAGTAAAGCAACGCAACCCCAGCTAGTACTGACATGGGTGGCTGCCTGGGAAAACTGGGTACCGCTAGTATCCAAAAATCGTCACATTAGTGTAGTGTCTGTGCATCCTCTGCATCAGAATTACACAGTGAACGGGGCTCTAATGACCTTGTAGTTGAAGGGCTCTAAAACACCTACAAACAGCAACAAATCCTTCAATACTCACGCATTTGAATAAAAAAAACATCTGCCGCCTTTTCATCTTTTAATCAGCTGACCCTTCTCCCGCCTGAGGCAGGGTAGAGTCTGCGGGGTCTAATCCTCCACTCCCGCCTATTCCCACCAAGTCCCACTCCACCCCGCACGCCTCCATGTCCTTTTGCACCACATGCTCCCACGCCCACGTCCGTTTTGGTCTTCCTCTACCTGTGGTGCCCCTCCCAATTACCTGCAGTCCCACAATGGATCTAATAAGCCCCTCCTCATCACATGCCCATACCACCTCAACCAGTTTTAATCAGCTGACTATAATCTCAAAATAATAAAAAGGAAATTAATTAACTGAAGTAACATGAAGTATGTAGGCCTACTGTATATTTCGTGATTTGCCGCAAAGACACAGGAACTCACCTTCCCCCCTCCTAATTGCGGTCTCTGATTAAGGTTTTTATGAACCCTGAGCCGAAGGGATAGATCTCAAATCCGAGATCGTAATTTTTATACAGTGGAGGACCTTAAGATGATATGGCGAACGATAAACCCCACCTTTGAAAATGAAAGTAGAGCAGTATAAGAGGGAGCTGTAAATTGCGTTGGACACACCAGTTCTCGTCTGATCACTGAAGTTGAGCAACGCAACCCCAGCTAGTACTAACATGGGTGGCCGCTTGGGAACAGTGGGTACTACTGCTAATACCCAAATCGTCGTAACAGCGTAGTGACTGTACAGACTCTGCATTAGAACTACGCAGTGGACTTGGACTGGGCTCTAATGGCCTTTGTAGAGGAAGGGCCCTACAACACCACCGAAACGAAAATTAGGTTGACAGCCAATTGCTTGAATAATACTGTCCAACAGATCGCTAACGGGACAAAAATGGGCGTCCGACAATAGGGCGGCCCTGCCATAGGGGGAAAAGGGATTAGTGGTTACTTCATTGCAGTATATTTAGGATTCTGCTTAATAGGAATGTATGTCGCCCTTGTGTGCATTCAGAGGGACAAGAAGGGTACCCGACCCTGCCATAGGCGGGAAAAGGAGTTGCTTTTGCTCTATTAATATTACATAGAGATGTGCGGTTTACAGTCTGAATACAATTCCAAAAATATATTTGTAAAAGGTAAAACAAAAAAATTTGTGGACTCCTGAAAGCGTCGGACCCAAGGTGGTTGCTTCGCTCCCTTGCCCCAATGCCGGGCCTACTCTGGCTCGGTGGTCAATTTGCTGGACGTCGCGAGCTTCTACACCTGATTGATGTGCAAATGCCATCGTACACCACACTGGATCCCTGCTTTACTTCTCTCTCCAAAAGAAACCAACCCAACTCGGTTTAATCTCTAATCTTGAACCACAGACGCAGTCACCGAGCATGTTACCCACTGCGCCACCGAGGCGGGATATGTCGCCGCGTGATACCGCATTAATAAAATTAATATATTAAGCAAATCAAATTCAATGTTTCCGGAAAATTTGGAAAGGCTGAAAGGGAAGTTTTACCGGGCAGTGGTTAGGCCAGCTATGTTATATAGATTAGAGTGTTGGGCAGTGTTGTTGTTTTAGGGCCCTTCAACTACAAAGGTCATTAGAGCCCCGTCCACAGCATAGTTCTTATGCAGAGACTGCACAGACTACATTAATGCGACGATTTTTGGATATTAGCAGTACCCCAGTTTTCCCAAGTGGCCACTCATGTCAGTACTAACTGGGGTTGCGCTGCTTAACTCCAGTGATCAGACGAAAGAGCCACGTCAACAAGTAGCCGAGATGAAAACGCTGCGGTACATGAGTGGCGTGTCGAGAGCTGAAAAAGTGAGGGGACAGTGGAGGACCAGTAGTATTCGGCGCCTGTGCGCAAGAACGTAGTTGGCGCCCCTATCTCCCCCTCCCGAATGAAAAAAAAAGGTGACTCCGCTCCTATCACTGACTATGGCAGATCTAAGAAGCAAGTAGAGGACCCTGGGCGGCTGTGTGCATTGCGCACATTGCACACTGTACTGGCACGCCTCTGTGAGGGGAGTAGAGTGAGGTGGTATGGACATGTAATGAGAAGAGGAGAGGATGAGTTCGTTAGGTCCATTATGGGAATGCAGGTGGTTGGAAGCACCGGGCCCTGGGGGAGACCGAAGCAGACGTGGGAGCAGGTTGTCCGTAAGGATATACTGTAGTAGTGTGTTGGGGTGGACGGGGACCTGGTGAGAGATAGGCAAGAGTGGAGGGCTTGAACCGGCAAACCCGACCCTGCCACAGGCGGGATAAGGGTATGACGATGATGTTTAAATAAATCTATGAAATTAAATACATTTTCATGTAGATTTATTTAATTTCAATACACTACTATTGCAGATTTGAGTAGATATTTATCAGAGAACGCCATCATTCATCTCATAATATTAAGTAAATTACATGTCGGTCAAATATCATTTCTGATTTAATAAACATCGCTATTATGAAAATTACTGTACAAACTCCGCTTCTATTCCGAATTTCATCCGGAAACTCACCAGTAATTGTTTGGTGTGGGAGACGAAAAATCTCTTGGACACCAAATCTCAGAAAGATTAACATGCACTCTGCCCTTTTCTGCTATTAGGTATCGATCGATGTCAAGCTACCTGCCCTAGTTGCCGCTTTCGAGTCAGTGTTCCTTTCCTTCCCTCACACACACACACACACACACCTACAGAACAGTACAGGCCCACTGAAATTCCAAGGCAGTCATTCGCTGACCTGTATCGTACACTAACAATCGTATCAGTCTTGGACGTCGATTAGTACTCGTCATCATCATACCCTTATCCCGCCTGTGGCAGGGTCAGGTCTGCGGGTCCACTGAACTACTCTGATTGGGTTCATCCCAGCCAAGCGTCTGGATCCTGCACGAATATGGGCAAAGTTGTCTGTGGGGGGATGCCCGCCTACCCCACGAATTGAAAGTCAATTAGTGTATTAATATAAAAAAAATGTTTTAAGAGAAATCAAATTTATTTTGCAAGTGCTTTATTCAGCCACCCTACAAATTTTGAGCCTCATGGGGAGATAGGATTTCTTTCCACATGATAGTAGTTAGGCAAAAATACTCTGTCAAAAATGTAAATACAAAATGATTTAAGTTAATGACTTGTAATGTTAAAACATACTTTAATATTATTAAATTGCAGATAAGGGGCAGGATGGCTATACTGCACTTAGCAATCAGGTTCATCTATTTAAATTTCCATGATTTGAAATGATTCCTCCTCGGTGACGCAGGAGGGTGCTCGGTAACTGAGTCAGTGGTTCTAGGTTCGATACTGCATCGGGATAAGTAGGCTTCTTTCGGACAAGAGAGATGCCCCGAGTGCGCCTCCCTTCGGATGAGAAGTAAAACCGAGGTCTCGTGTGGTGCACAATGGCATTTGCACGTTTAAGAACCCTCTCTACTATGCAACGGGTGGATGAGGTAAAATTTCCAGGTGTAGGCGCTCGCCCCCCCCCCCGGCGGAGTACCTTAACCTTAACGCAGGGCCGGCCTTAGGGCAAGGTGACCGAAGCGACCGCCTTGGGCCCCGCGCTGGTGAATTAAAAAGAACTTGGTACTGGGACCCCTCTATCGCCTGTTGCCTTGGGCCCCGCAAACTCTAGGGCCGGCCCTGCCTTAACGAACAGTAGACCAACGATAAATAAGCATAAGGGTTGCATTTTTGGCTCCGGAAAAACACCGTCCAAAATGCAGTCCTTGTGTCTGTTCAGAGGAACAAGATGGGTTGTTGTTGTTTGTTGGAGTTTAAGGTCCCGTCAACAAAATGGGTATCCGATCCTTCCATAGGCGGAAAAGGGGTTAGGAGTTACTTTGATACCCCTTGCATGGTAGAAAGGGATCTTTTACGTACAGATGACATCGTAAACATGGTCATGGCAGTACAATACTTCTTATCCGACTGCGAGCATCACTCTCTCTCTCGCTGGAGAAAAGCTAACTCACCTTGATACAGTATTGAGCCTGGAAGTTGTAGAGGTCAAGTACTCCACCTCTGCACAAACGAGGCGAGTATTCAAAATATGTTTTTCCCTATGCATATTATATTTTTCTATATTAAGTATAGGTTTATTTATTCTAATAATGATACATTCGTATAACCATTTTAAAACCTCTCACGCTATAACGGTTGTAAACCACTGCTCTGATGTGTGCCAGTAGCTCGAAGTACAAAGAGTCGCTCCTGGCCGATGTCAGTGGTTTTCAATCTGATAAAGAGGAGAGGTAGTGTGACGTCATAGTTCCGTGTGTGGATGTCACTTTCCCATCCATGACATCTGAATACCCGTTTTGGGTGTACTCAGTATCTGAAGATGATGGTGACGATGATATTTTGACTTAAAAAAATGTGACATCTGTCTTCTTATCTATTTATCCACTTAGGTGGAAAAAAGGTGCAGAGGACGGTAACTGATTACATTTGATTACTTGAACTACATTCTTCAACTTGAAATAAGGTTTTCGATGCTAATTCAGCATTTAACCGAGTTATCTACGTTTCACCTGACTTGACTAAAAACTAGTCGTTAAAATGCCCGTTAAGGTTAAAAACTTGCTCCTTTTTCTCATACATGACTCATTGTTTGGAAACTATTGTTTAAATTGCTTAGTTGCGCGCGCTTTTTTCTCGCAGTAACACACCTTGCAATTACAGATTGTGCTGTTTACAATTTTGCAACATATATCCTGAAATTTTGAACATATGTAAATTAATTCGATAAAACTTCTGAGTCACCATTTCAACACCTGGGTAGAGCTTGCAGTAGCAATATCATCGTCATCGTCATCATCATACCCTTATCCCGCCTGTGGCAGGATGAGCTGGGGGCACCCCAGCCGGGCATCTGGAGCCCGCAGGAAATATTGTCTGGTCTTCCACTAGGTTCCTATCCACCCCACACACTATCATATCCCATTGTACAACCTGCTTTCACGTCTGCTTAGGAAATTCCGTCGCCTCAGATGTTTCCAATTGTCATGGATCTTCCACACTGCCCAACATTCTGATCCAAACAGCATAGAGGGCCTAACAACTAAAAGCAACTCCTAACCCTTTTCCCGCCTATGGCAGGGTCGGGTACCCATTTGTCCCTCTGAATGGACACAGGGTGATATATTGAACATAGTTTTTTCTGCAGCCGGTTGCCGGCCAAAGCTGCACCCCTACGCTTATTTATCGTCGCTCTAGTGTTCGTTGGGCAATGCTACCGACGCCAGGGGGCGAGCTCCTACACCTGGAAATTTTGCATCTACCCGTTGCGTAGTAGAGAGGGTTCTTTTACGTGTAAGTGCCATCGTACACCCACACGGGACCTCGGTTTTACTTCTCATCGGAAAGAAGGCACACTCGCGGCTTCTCTCTCGCCCGAAAGAAGCCGACCCACCATGGTCTAGTATCGAACCTAGAACTACAGGCGTAGTTGCCGAGTGAGCTAACCACTACGCCACCATGGCGGGTATAGAGGGCCTAACAACTGCCCTGTAAAAATTCCTTTTCAAACTTATTAGGACCCTCCCATCACACAGGACTCTACTTGCCTGACTCAATTTCAACCACCCTACAACGATCCTATGAGTCACATCAAAATATATTTCCCCGCGGGCAGCCTCCTAAGGGTTCGTCCTGTTATGGCTGCCTGGCTTACTCCCCAACCCACGAAACTAATCCAGTAATCCAGAAAAACGGCATAAATAATACAAACTAACGTCAAAAATGAGATATGTCTTTCTACATAAAATCACAGATATCATTTATTAAATAATTTAACCGTTAACTCGAGTTAGAAAAAAAGAAACACTAAATAAGAACTAGTACATAAATAGACTAAGAAAACAAATTAATTGTACCAGTCTTCATCAGCATCCACCAGCTGATATCCACATTTCAAAAATACTCCAAAGATTACAAAAACTACTACCTGAAGTAAAAGTCTCTGTCACGTTATTGGTCGTTTTGAGGTATAACACTGAACTCCCTTCAAACTTGACAATCTCGCATATTTTGTTAACAATCCATTTACGTTGACTTTTTCTGTAGCCAAGTCCCTAAAATTTTCCCATTGGACATAACAAATTACGAAAATGTGAGGAGATTAGTACATGGATAAAAACTTGAATGGTGTGCAGAAACCCTTACATTCTGCTAAGTATAACAGTTTCAAGGCAGATTTTACTTACTCTATAAATGGACAGATGTCATCAAAAGTCCATTTTTGCCTCTTCTTGAAAAGAAAGTTGAATCTACATAGATTTGTTTATCTTCTTAGTTTGTAATCTCATTCATCATCATTTTCTTCTACAGTCAATCATTTAATTATATGAATAAAATTATCTTAAATTTACCTTTCACATTCACTTTCAGGAAGTGTCCAAACAGGAAAATAGGAAATAGTTGGTGCCAGAGCATGAGGCTCAACGAGTACCAACCCCTAACAATTATCAGAAACCCACTATTATAAGGATGGGGAAAATTCGGAGCAATGTAAGAAGAAATTAGTACAGCATCATATTACTCTAAGTTGTTTCAAGTCTGGCTTCATTCCACTAGGGACACTAAATGTCCATGCTTCAAGAAATTCTTTCAAACTAAACTGAATTAAAAATACATCAAACAACGAATTTTAATGTCAACTTCAACTTTTAAAAAAATATGAACCTTCGCTGTCTGCCGCAAGAGCACTTCAGCAAATATTTGGCATATTTTGTCTTCATTCAGGCGACAAAGATCCTGACCTAAGAATATATTTTAAAACTCAAACTAACAAAGTGAAAAACAGTGAAGGTATTGAACGGGTCATTGACGGCTTCAACGACTGACTATAGGAATCAGTAAAATCTCTTGTCGCACCCGTTCATCATGTATTAGCATAATATCTACACTAAAATCAACGTTTTTAACGTTCTTGACCTACCTTCATCACTGTGAATCCCAGAAGGTACCGAGATGTGATCAAAGAATTGCTCAATAATAGATTGAGGCTCCAATTCGGCCAAAGTGGATATCACCAACTGCTTAGGGACATTAGTGTAATGCCATGAATTTTCTTCAACGAAGTTGAGAATATAAGTCAGAAGGCGCCATTTGTAATCAAATTCAAGAAAGCGCCAATGATCTATATAATAATAGTAACAGTAAGTGCAAAATCAATCACATCATCCTATGGTGTACTGATTTGTAACCAACCTTCAATGCAAATAGCCTCCATCTGCTTCAGACCTTCTTTCAATTCTACTTCACTGGCTTGAACCTCTCCTAAAAGGTTTTCCATTGTGTACTAATTACAGGAAGCCAAATTCAGAAATTCAATTCTAGCTAATTTCAGTACGAAATGGATGACAATTTATTGAAACTTGACGTGGTAAGATGATAAAAATACAGTGCACTGCCATAATGCAATGAAATATATCCTTTATAGCCAGATCACTGTTTAATTTCTTTACCTTAACAACATCAGGATCTTCACGTTCTGTTCCAGAAAACGGATTACGTTCTAGAAAAGATCTTAGCTTTTTCAATTTCGGCTTGCTTGGTGTCAATTCCAAATAATTATGAAACATACCAGTGACCTGCAAATATAAGGTTTCCATCAAATGTTACGACTTGCAAACGGCTCCATCGACCAAATACAAAATTGATAAAATAATGATATAATTACCTCTCGTGGTTGAATAGATCTCAATCCAGAGCAACTACATTCCTTAGGATAAGAAAGCTCTGGCAACAGTAATAATAAATTTGACGTTTCTGCAACTTTTACAGCATATGTTGCATTATTTGTGCAAAGGACTGCATGTTCATTCATTCCACCACGAAATATCAAACTAAACAACAGACAAATTGATGTGCTCCAGTCCGAACGCGACACCCAATAAATGGTCACATATTTCACACTACCTGTTGCCCTCCGTTACATAATTCAGCAAAGAGTTATCTAATTCCATAAGGATGATATTATTTTCGTTGATGTTATTGACAAATGTGATACACTGAACCTCATCAGTTATTTCGTCCTCTTTCAGTTTAGAAAAGGTTATCATTTTAGTCACATCTTCTAAGGATCTACTAATAATAATTTTTCTCATTGTAAACACTTCATTGGGTCATAGTGAAAGAAAATGATACAAACCTGTTGGAATGCACTGCAGTTGTCGCCATTCCTGAAGCTTCTTAACTAATGGTATCTTGTCAGTCAGAAAACCTTAACAGATGTGTAGGTTATTAACACATCACGATATATTGAAAATATTACTTTTATTTTTCTCGAAATCTCTATTTGACAAAGTGGAAAACAGCCGCATTTCCCGCCTCGACTGCTCGAACATTTGGCCGGAGCGCCATCAAATTCTACGGTATGGGATTTGAGGTCGTAGCAATAGGGAGATTCAGCACTACGTGGCGTACGTGTTTGTAAGAAACCATTAGAGTTTTCTGGCTGCGGTTCTATCTGACGTACGCAACGCAATGCAGATGAATCGTGAACTGCGCACTCAGGCCGTATCTGAATTTGCGCAGTTGACAATTCGTCTGCATTGCGTAGCGTACGTCAGATAGAACCGCAGCCAGAACTGCAGGGTCGGGTCTGCGGGTTCTAATCCTCCACTCCCGTCTATCCCCAACCAGGCTTTCATCCACCCCGCATGCAATCATGCCCCTGTGCAACCTGCTCCCACGTACGCTTGGGTCTCCCCCGACTCCTGATGCTACCCACCCCCTGCTGCTTCATAATATACCGCGTGAGCTCCTCCTCCCCCTTCGAATCACATGCCCATACCACTTCAACCTATTTTCTCTCATCTTCTCCGCGATGTCTCCAACCCCGAAGCTGCCTCTAACATACTCGTTGCGACATGCACGCGACACTCCACTCATGTAACGCAGCATTCGCATCTCGGCCACTTGCATTCTCCTCTCGTCGTTCTTCCCCACTGCCCAACGATCTAGTTCTAGTTGAATACACTGCAAGCAGCTGTGATAGGCCAAATGGGCAGTGGAGAGAATATCTCTCATTCCTAACAATTCACTCATTCAAAAACTCCAAAGAACCTGAAGCATAGCACTCCGATCCAAACAGTATGGCGGGCCTAACCACAGTTTTGTAAACCTTACCTTTCAACGTTATTGGGACTCTGCGGTCGCATAGCACACCGCTTGCCTGTCTCCACTTCAGCAATCCTGCATTGTTTCTGTGGGTAACGTCGGAGTCGATCTCCCTGTTGCTCTGAAACACTGATCCTAGATACCTAAACTCTTTCACTGCTGGTATCACCTCATTTTCACAACGAACTACACCCCCTTGAAGAAACCACTAAGTGCTAAATTTCCCTAATGTCCGTAGACGAAAAGAACATAAAACCTAACTGTTATAGTGTTAGTAACCTTCGCAAGATGGTAAAGGTGGGCCTACACCCTCATGCAATTTATGCAACTAGGCTTGCATAAACGAATTAGTACAAACACAGGATGGCAAAGATCACAGGTGGAGAGGAGGGCTGTGGATTGTGTGAGGATCAAATGGAAGATGCCAGGCATGTGATACTAGTATGTCCAATGCTGGACCACTACAGGAGAGGTTGGGGGAACCCCCCCCCCACATAGAAAGAGGTCCTGGGAGTGGTGGGGTGAGTGTCGGGATGGGGGCAACTAGAATGGGTGCGAATTGTTTTATCGGTTCGTTAGTGTTTTAGGGCCCTTCAACTACAAAGTCATTAGAGCCCCGTCCACTACGTAGTTCTAATGCAGACTGCACGGGCACTACACTAATGTTACGATGTTTGTACATTAGCGGTAGCCAGTTTTCCCAAGCGGCCACCCATGTCAGTGCTAGTTGGGGTTACGATGCTTAACTTCAGCGATCAGACGAGAACTGGTGTGTCCAACGCAATAAGCCGATCCCTCTTTATTGCTATGTAAAAGCTTTAATTCATAAGTAAATCAATCAAATATTGCTCTTATAAAGAGCATCCTATAACTTATTTTAAATTTTGTACAAGTAACTCGCACAAACTTATTCAAAAAAAAGTAACACCTTACTCACCCTGATTACCAAACTCCATTAAACAGTTGAGTAAGGAAATATCAGTAGTTAATCTCTTGTAGTTTTCTTTGGCTTTACTAATAGCAAAATGGAACTCAATGGGATAACTATCATAGCACCGTTTCACATTATGAACAAATTCTTTAAACATATCTTCTAAGTCTTGTAAGTCAGGATCTCGAATGAGTAATGGGGTAATGTCTGTTTTGATCAAATCACGACTAACAAATTTACCAGACCTATCATCTTCCAAATGCAATCCGACTATTTGATGGGATTCATTGCTACTATTAGATAGCGGTGAAAAATTTTCATCACTGCCTTCTTCCGGAGACGAAGTGATGTTTACTTCTGCTGAAGTTTTATGAACGGGATGATTATGGTTATGATAAATATCGATAATAGCTGGAAAATATGGTAGATAAGGATCTTTACATCTACAAAGTACGAAAAAAAAACAATTAAAAAAGATCTTAAAAGTAAATTACTATTAATGAACTGTAATTACTTCTCTAATTTGGGAACCGCTTTGATTGTGACTGACAAGTACGCTGGACAAGCAGTGTGCTTCTTAGAAGGACATTTGGTAGATTTTCTGAGATGGGCCAAAGTGTTGTGCTGGCATCTGTATTTTGCCTATTCCATGAAGGAAAAAAAAAGGCATACCTATTTGACAAACAGGTGTACATATACTGTATAATGAATGACGATAGCAGTTATCACTCTTACTTTATATACACTTCTTTTGCCTTCGCAACGTGTAGTTTTAAGTACTCTATAGGTTATTCCAGTTTGATTTTGATGGAGTTTGAGCCATTCAACAAATTCCTTTTTTGATTTTAGAGCAACACGAACATGAAAATATTCTCCTGAATTGTGATAGTCATCTTCATGGGAAACAAGTTTAGTTTCATACCGTTTAGGAAATAGGTCCTGTTACAAAAAAAATAACACGTATTTACCTGAAACTATATTTTTATAAAAATCATTAGCAAAAAAAATGCTTGGACATCTTACTCTAAACCTTTCTTCTACATATTTCTCACTAGTAGTTGTTGCAATAAAATTTGTGTGTGCTACACTATAAGATTGTGAAGAATCTTCAACATCTGCCTCCTTTGGCAGTTCATTTAGTAGAGGTTCATTCATTGGCAACTGTACAAAGACCATTTCATTGTCGGTACAGAGCAATTTGCCAGTATGGTCATAAGTCAGTTGTAATATGGAACCAGAATCTTGAAGTATCACCATCTGTAATGTCAGACACATTTCATCCTTTATTACAATCTCCGAAAAGCGACTGCAAGATGTTCATTTAGGAACATCGTTCATCTATTAATTAATCATAACAAAATTAATATTCTTACCTCAACATTATCTTTATTCAATGGTTGAATAACTGCATAAGAATGATCCATCTTCATGTTTCATTGGTCGACTTTTAGGGAAAGGATGACTCTACAGCAATGTGTTTACGAGCATTTCTTAACAAATAACTGCAACTAAGAAGGCAACTTTGTATAACGAAGGAATTAAAACTGTATTATCTATGTCATACGACTAATTCGTTAGTGCTTCTTGAGAAATTAAGTAATGGTCATCCAGATGCATACAAATTCCTCAAACGAAATATGCCGAGAAGCCATTTTGTTTGTCAATTATATGAAGCGCTGTTCACTATAATAAGAATAAACTCTTGTCATATTAAATGTATCATCTTTCGTTAACTCGTATTAACGTCAACAAATATTCTTTAAGTGCGTTTTCTTCTTAAAGCTCAAGGGTCTTCCTAATAAGAAGTTTAGTAATTGAATTTCGTTTTACGTTTATGTATCGCTAATATCATTTTTAAGTGGTGGGTTTGACAAGAGATCAGAAGCAGCTTACCATACAGCTCCATTCTTGTAGCATAGACGAATAATGGCTGCTCCACGAAAGCCTTGGGAAAGACCTGGAGTAAATTATCACAGCATTTCAAACTCAAATGGAAATGGATTGAATTCAAATAGGTTAGTATTAAAAAAACAGACATCATAGTTGTCCGTTTTATGTGCATATGGAGCTTTATATTGAGCGACCACTATGGAAAGGTCAATATGAAAGATGAAATTACGTGTCAACTGTTGCAGCAGTTGATTTCGTCTTTTTTGGCCCTTTTGCCCATTATGGCTTTTGCATTTTTATCTCTGTGTCTGTTTTGGCTCTTGCCTTTTATCCTTGTGACTGTTATGCCTTTTTTGGCTTTTAAATTATTATTGCTATGTTGGGCTTGTGCCCTTTTTTAACGTCACCATGGTGGGATGGCACTTTACACCCCTACCATGAGTTGACCGTCTTGTTGGGCCCTAAAACACCAACTAACAACACCAAGCAGTTGATTTCGTATTTCGGCATAATCATAAATATTGCATGTCGTTATTAATAGACGATTTATTATTACTCGATAAATTAACGACAGCCTTGAAATTTTAAAATTATAGCTTCGATTTACGCAGTCCAATTATATTTCACAGCATTCCATTTGGTCCAAGTCGTCCAAATATCTTGACACAAATTGGAGGGGGTGGAGGAGGGGGCAGTTACTTGTCGACTCCAATACCAGGAAAAGATTTGCCGCCACCTTTGCCACCTCGACCTTATTCTGCTGGACAGTCGTCTTCCACATTTGGTTATGGCTATTCACCTTATTCAACATTCGGGTCATATCCATCCTATTCCAGTCCATTTTCATACGGGGGTTACGGACGTTATGGATTCCCATCTATGTCTTTTGGTTCTTATGGGACCCCAGACAACAATTTCATACAGCTAGCCGAAGACAGTTCAAGGCCTGCTTTTCAGTCCATTGAATCAATCGTTCAAGCTGTTCAATCGGTCAGCATGATGTTGGAGTCAACATATAGCGCATTGTACAGGTTGGTCCTATAGTTTTTTTCATACCTGAAGTTGAATAATATACTTTAAATAGTCTTGTAACCGTTATGCTTTTATTTGTTGGCAGTTCTTTCCGTGCGGTTATCGGCGTTGCTCACCACTTCAGTCATATGAAAACCCAAATTGCACAAATTTTCTCTGCTTTGGCCATATTTCGTAGTTTACGGTTTTTGTGTCGAAAGGTTCTTTACTTATTAGGTAAGATACTTTCCTTTATACCGACAACATACCTCGGATCACAGAATTTTCGTTCATTTTAGGTATTCGGTCAACAAATCCTACAGCAGATCAGATTTGGTCTTCAGTGTCTGGAACTGCTGCAGACAATCAATGTTCAGGTCTTAGTGAAACAGACGTAAAACGTCAACAATCCAACTGGCCGATTATAATGTTCTTTGCAGTTGTATTTGGAGCACCGTGGTTGATTTGGAAATTATTGTCTTCTGTAACTGGTATGCATAAAGAAGGTGAGATGTTTAAATCCACGATTGCCAACGGCAACTTTTTTCAAGGTACGACCAATCACTGACACGTGAGGCACTTTTTAGTCAATAAACATTGGATGACGGGACAACGTGAGCATTATATGGCTGTGGCACTTTTCGACTTTGGTGCAGAATCAGACAAGGAATTGTCCTTCAAAGCAGGACAGTCAATTCGACTTGCTCCAAAAGGTGAATGAGTAAAATCACATTCGACTTTTAGAAATAATCAATCCCACTATTAACCGAGTGTTATTACGTGATTAGAAATGCAACCAAAGGTTCGAGGATGGCTATTGGGAACCACAGATGGGAAAACATCAGGCTTAGTTCCAGCAAATTACATTAGTATTTTGAAAAAATCAGATGGACTCGAGCACCAGGAAGGCACTGCATCAGTGACAAAAAACAACACCGAGCACGACTCTTTACTCATTGATCACAGCCAAACGTTGCCGTGTAACAAAGAATTGGTGGAATCCACCGTCTCCGATACGGAGTCATCGTTAACCTAAACTCTTAATATTTGAAAATTAACCAACTAAAGGAAACCTTATTGGAAATGAGAATTCACGGGTATCAATTTTAACGGATTCAACGACGTTGGTAATTAATTTTTAATAAGGATTGCTTATAGGCGTCGAACTTTGGTACGCCGGGCAGCTCTCCTTTTCTACACCAATTCGTGGAAATTGTAAAAATGTTAAAACTATGATGACATGTTCATGACTGCAGTCCTAAGAACAAACAGTTATTATACTATGGCTTGACATTACTCAACGTTCTTTAAATAAAGGGTTGTAATTTTATTTCTGTAAGAAATGGAAACTATTAGTATTCTGTGGTGATATGTCAGCAACATTGAGCTAGTGGTGTAAAGGGTACTACACTAAAGTATTAATTGCTTAACTAGTCAGCTCTAGCCTAATTTGCTATTAATTACACCTTAAGGTGGTTGTATATGTCAAGAGAACCATTCTAGAGTGTGATTGTTATTTATGCAAATGTTTATTATTTATAAGAATAAAAAAACTAATTAATATTACTTGCGTTCGAGCAACCCTTTATTGAAATTTACAAGTCGACTTCTTACAAGTAAGGTTCTGGGAATTCAAAAATGACATCTTTTCCTGTTAGTTTCTTGTAAACAGCAGAAAAAGTTTCAGTCTGAAATAATTCTTTGTTAGTATACCAATAATAAGTTCCTTAATTGATTAATAACTAGGGATGCACGGATATATCGGCCAATTTTTAGCCGATAATTTCCTAAATTTCGCATGAACATGGATTGTCCAAGAAACAAACACCTGCGGTGGCGTGAGTTAAAAGAATTTCGACTGTGGAGAAGGTTATATTTGGGAAATCACAGCAAAGTAAGGTTCCCGTTTGCAACTGTCTGTGTAGTATAACCTGCATTTCCAAAACATGAAATCACAATTAAATTGCAGGATCATGGTAGACATTGCGCGGACAATGTGTGTAAACTATTAAATCCAGCGCTATAATGTTTAATATCGACCAGGCCAAAATCACTGCATCCCTATTACTAAATTGTCATTTCATCACATAGAAATATTTTTTTTTTACCTTATGTTCAATATTTGTCATTTGATTTCTATCTAAATGAACCTTAAATAGTCGACTTCCATCCAAACGGATCCGGATGCGTTTGCCGACTATTTCTGCAGGAAATACTAAATCTTCAAGGATAGCATCATGCACTGCAGTTAATGTACGGCTATGATAATGACAAGTATACAAAATTAGACGGTTATTTTGGTATTATGGATTCGAATAAATTTAAGAAGATTTGAACCTGCGTGGTCTTTTCTGCTTGTCTTTCAATACCATCTTACGCGATGGTTTTGGTAAGATACGACGCTGTGCAATGAATACAACATGCTTGCCACTGAATTTCTTTTCTAATTCTCTTACCAGTCTCATTTGAATTTTCTGATAAGCTTTCAATTGTGGCACAGGCACAAATATGATAATTGCCTACAAGGAAACATTCAATCAGAAATCATGAAATGGATCATCTCTGCACCATTACCAAATAAATTTCGCGTATTTTAATCTCTTACCTTTTTTGTTCTCACGTCTAACTGTCGAGCACCAGTAATTATCAATTCCCTCAATTGCATCTTGAGGTCACTATTCATTTCCAGGTCCAATAAGGCCTAACAATAAAAATATTTTAACAAGTAATTTCTTGAATAAAACGACAATGTAATAAATAACGTCATTTCAAAAATTTTATATTCACCTGGGCAATGGAAACCTCCAACTCACTGCACTTCTCACCTGCAGGTTTTTTTATTTTTCGAGTTGCAGAAAACATCTGGAAAACATTAAACACACACCTTTTTTTAAAAAAAAAAAGTAGTAATTTACATTGCTTGCTTTTAAAACCATATAAAGTAGGCGAACAAGTAGCTAAATATGCCAAATCCTCAACTTTCCATCACGTGTAACAATCCGGCAAATTTATAAATCATCTTTCGTTCTAACGTCTAAAACTACGCGTATTAATCATCTACAATCACAGCTCTAAATTATGCGCATTATAGTTTCTCAAATATATACTAAATTGTTAATAAAAATGAAAATTTACAACCCATAAGTTTAGCTTTACTTACCTTAAATATGGATATCACCAAAAAAAGACATTAATAATCTTCCTGTCACTAGATGGCGAGTTGTGCGTTGTCTAAAACTTGACGGAGTCGCAAATGAAACTATGCTAAAGTAACTGAATTTATTTGATTTCTCACAAAACAGAAAAATAATTCGCTTTTGGCACACATTATTAATATGTTATTAATTCTAACTATTTTTAACTATACTGTTAGTAGACATTCAAGAATTTGCTTGCCTATATATGAACACAATAAAAGCTTCCGTAACTTCTTTGAATGGCGGCATCGACGATAAGAACTTTGTCGCTTATTTCTATTTCAGCAGTTGATGTTTTACGAGTATTGAAGTGCGTAGTACCAAAAATGTCTAAATGCTATGCAGTTAAAGTTGGGAGACAACCCGGAATATATGCAACATGGTTTGTAAAGGTTATGTCTAAAAAATTCATTTTAACATTTAGGTAAATGCAAAAGGGGAATTAAAAATCAGCATCCATTGCATTGTTATGCATTTTGCCCTCGTAAAGGTTGAGTCAGTCGGTACCAGTCAGTCAACCATAGAGTTGGATTAGATTAGAAATTAATGTGTCATTCCACTTAAGTTAAGAATGCAGTTATTATGACAATACCTCATTTATTTTTAGGGAGGAATGTAAACGTAATGTTGACGGTTACACTGGAGCAATTTTTAGAAAATTCAGTACACATGAAGAAGCAACGAAGTATGTGTTTGGAGAACAGAATACGGAAACATCTTGCAATACAATTAGCGACATAGGTAAACATCTAGACACTATCGTTGATTAAGGTTTGAGACATCTACAAAAATAAGACTGAAGTGCTCTGTTGTCACTGCCAATGTTTTTAAACGCAGTTTGGTGGTTTTTTTTAATTTAGACAATACTAATGGGAATCAAATGCATTCATTTAATCCCAATACTACTACTACACAACAGTCGTTTGGAGAAAAACGTTCGTTAACTGTTGAACAGCGTCCAATTGGAGGACTAGGTTGTACTTGTATATGCACCTGCGGGAATGGAGCACCGCCGCCACGAAAGATACAAAAGACCAGTAATAACTTCACGAGCCATCCTACACCGCCGCCTGGGCTTAATAAAGATGGTTATATAGTCATATATACTGATGGGGCCTGTGAAGCAAACGGAAGATCTCGATCCAAAGGAGGAATCGGAGTTTACTGGGGCCCAAACCATCCTATGTTCGTAATAATTTATATCATCAAGTGAATGTACTTGTGAGTGATTTTAAAATTATATTCGCTTCTCACAGGAATATTAGTGAACCGTTAGAAGGACGTCAAACAAACAACCGAGCAGAGATAATGGTGCTTGTCTGTCGTGTGGTGGTGATGATTCGTTATTTAATATTAAACTATAGGTGGGAATTGTCTTTCGTTCTTTAGGCAGCGGTGCGTGCGTTGAACCAATGCAAAAACATGGGTACCAAAAAAGTTCAGATTTGCACAGATAGTAGGTTCTTAATCAATGGTAAGGGATTATAATTGTATCACATTTATAAAAATGATCTTGGTGCCTTAATAATTCTGATTGTCCCTTATCACTTTACAAAGGAATTACTAAATGGATTGCAAAATGGAAAAGGAATGGCTGGAAGTTAGTTAATGGCAAAGAAGTCATTAATAAGGAAGACTTTGAAATGCTGGATAAGGCTCGCCAAGGTTTAGATGTCAAATGGGTATAGAAATTTATAATCATTGTCATACTTCCTGAATCGGGGATAATGTGAAAGGGTTATCGAGGTATTGTTTTCTCGTTTTTCAGGTTCATGTCCCAGGTCATCATGGTGTAATTGGAAATGAAGAAGCTGACAGACTTGCAAGAGGGGGTATTAGTTACATGTTTTAGCTGTCGCTCTAACGACAGACAGTGGATGATTCTGGATGACATGTATATCGTATGTTTGCCAAGAGGTGGTCAACTTTGGGTAACGTCTTTAAATCAAATCCTAGTCAGTCATTTCAAGTGACGATGTTGGTAGTATCAGGTTTTAGAAATCATCTCAACGCCAACTTTAAAACATCCAAGGATTGTTCTTTAGATGTTTATCTGTGATACTGAAACTATATTGGGTTACCAATTTATGAGTATTCATAATAATCGAAACTGAATTTGCTATTAAATGTGGCTGTAGAATTCTTATATTTTGTAATATGAAAAACTTTTTACAAGCGAAAACTATTTCTAGCTTATTATGGTGGCGTAGCTAGGGTGGGATGGTTCGTCCCGGGCGGCAGAATATCTTTTGGTGCCGATTTTATGGGTTTACTCTTGTTGCAATCGGAATCACTAAACGGACAACTAAAAACACAACACCTTATATGGGCCCCTCGTCGATAAGAGTACAGATAAAATAGAGGTTTTGACTTTTCGAGGACTGTCACACTTCTAATGATAAGTATTATCAATTATTATGGTTACCATTGTAGTTTGAAATAAAAGAATTGTCGTAACTTTTGAAGCAGCCTTTGAAAACGTACCTTGTTGCATTGTCCTGCCCTCTATCGAGTGGCACTGCAACAACCTTCTTTGTATTTTTTTTTTCTACTTGTTACTGGTGCGTACATGTTTCTCTAAAAGTAGTCACCTGTAACGGGAGAAATTAACATTATTATGTTACGAAATTCAAGTCCACATACGTTTTAAGCCAGTTCGTGCATTTTTTAAAACTTCCTTCTGGTACAAATTCTTCAACCTGATCAACGTCACAATTTTTTTTAAAATGGCGTCGATGCAGGTAAGGATATTTAATTCTTCCCGTAAATATATGACACTTTCGTCCTGTTTTGTGAGGGGGAAGGGGGGGGGTACACATTCATCATCTATTTATGGATTATCGTGTGAATGCATTACTAAGTTATTTAAGGAAAAATATTTAGTTGTACCCAAATCTGATCCAGTGTTAATATTGTCAGTTATGAAATTGTATGGTTTGGTGGAGATTAGAACAATTAAGCCTTTCCAGTGTTCGTGGGGCTCTGCGAAGTTTTAGAATTTTTTTTTTAATGTAACACAAGCCAGTAAAAAAAAAATAAATCCTGAAATAGTCATTAAATTTATTTAAATAATTAACTGTGAACTTAGTACACTGTGCTTCGATTACATTTAGTTATCTCTCCCTCCCCCGTTTAGAAATTGGGATTTCAAGAATCAATTTCTAAGGGCGTCAATTTATTATTGCGCATATATTGGACCTACTTTGAGTTCTGAATTAGGATTGACCCAATTCATGAAATTGATCAAATTAGCAGGTGCCTAGAAAGTTTTATGGTTTACTGAAAATGAAGTCAAACGTGAGTTTATCACAGTTGAATCATCATACAATATTGAACAGAAACTTTATTATAGTGACACAGGTGTGGTTAATACTGAAAACTAAAACAATAAAGAGCCTCTTTGAATGAAAAGTTTCAGACCCATTTTTTGTATGAATGCTGTTGTCACGAAATTAGGTTTTCAAGCCTATTTAAGGAATCATATTCACGGCATAGTTATAACTGATTGTCGCGTCAAGGACGTAATTAAAATATTGTTTATAAACGTTGCGCTAGCCAAAAACAGCTGTGGACACCATAATGAATAATAACGACTACATATCAGGTATTTATCGTTGCCACTGGACAAACACCAACAGGTTAGGAAGTAGTCATCCTAATATCCGATAATTTCGCCTTTCTGTCGTCAACAATCAAATTTCCTCTTCCAGTTTTACAATTTTAGAGAGGAAATCAGCATGGGGAAATTGAACTTCTAAAATTAAAGCCTAAATCCTAGTTTGATTTTGTAACTATTCCTAAGAAGGAATCCTCAGTAGAGTAGTAGTTGTGGTGTCTCCTTTATAAGAAGGCATCTTTGGCCACATGCCGCACTTTTGTTTCTTTAAAAAATTTTTTTCTCCACATCGAGTGATTCCTTAAATATCTTTAGGCCTGATTCCTCAAAATAAAACTTCGTGTATGTCAGTCTACATGAAGAAAGGATGATGTAAGGGATTCTTGTTACCGTTTAGTAACAAAATATTTGGCTTACAGCATCAGAAACCTTGGAGCACATTTTACACCTTACCACTGTCGTGATTCGAACTCAAGCTTGCTATGCACTTGTCAGACATCATCCCGCCTGTAGCAGGATTGGGTCTGCGGGTTATGACTCTCCACTCGCGCCTATCGCCCACCAGGTTCCCATCCACCTCACACGCTTTCATATCCCATAGTAAACCTGTACCCCACGTCTGCTTAGGTCGTCCCCTGCCCCGGGTGCTTTGAATAACCTGCATCTTTGTGATGGACCTAACCAGCTCCTACTCCCGTCTTCTCTCTCATCTTTTCCGTGATGTCCCTCACCCCAAACTACGTATCCCTAACATTCATTCCTAATTCTGCCCACTCTCGACACCCCAACCATGTACCGCAGGGGTGGGATTCTTGCATTCCGTTGTCATGGGTTTTTCACACTGCCTATCACTGATCCATACAGCATAGCTGGCCTAACCACTACCATGTAAAACTTTCCTTTCAAATTTATTGGGACCCTACGATCACACGGGTCTCCACTAGCCTGTCTCCATTTCATCCACCATTCATTGATCCAATGGATCACATCAGAATATATTTCCTCATTGCTCATAACATGACCATACCACCTCAGTCTATTCTCTCCCAGTGCACTTGTCAACCCAATTCTTTTAAATTTAAATAAGTAGAGAAACTCGTATAAAATTTCTAGTCCTACCATTTTTGGCCCTTATCTTAATTCTCACATTTTAGTGGTGAATTGTTTTATTTCATTTCTAGAAAAGGTTGCAGAAAGAACTTATGGCCATCCAGAAGGAACCTCCCCGCGAAATTACCATCAACATGGATAATATTGAATCAAACTTAACACAGTAAATATTTCATTTTAGTAATTAATACCCACTTACAATCCCAAGGTTAGGGCCTCCTTCATTTAACAACGACGTTTCAGATAAGTAAAAAAATAAAAATATAGGATATTGTGTGTCCTAAGAATGTCAGGCCCAAACATACAATCTTTAAATTTTCTTAGGCATTTGACAACTCCAGAAGTCCTTTTATAAGAATTGTAATAATTTAACATTCATTTTAGTAGAGGATAGGGACCACACTATCAAATCCAAAGAAAGAAATGTGAAATCAATGAAAGGACGACAGAGTAAGTTAAGTTTTTTCATTGATTTAACATTGCTTTGGTGTATTTCGACTTGCCAGTGTGGTCCTATATTATTTTATTAATATTGGTTTTATCTTTTATTTTACCTTAACATAGAGGATAAGGACCTTTAAAACTTAAGGGCTCATCACGTGGCTCTTGGTTCTCTGGTGTGTTAATAATTATTTTCTCGTAGATGGATAGTTGACTTGGAAGGCGCCAAAGGAACATTGTACGAAGGAGAAAAATTTCAACTTCAATTTAAATTTACTCCAAGGTATCCGTTTGATTCACCAGAGGTAAGTTCTGATTAGTAATAATTAAATATTGAAGTTTTACGCAATGCCTTGTTTGAAGAGCAACTTTATGTATATTAGGTCATGTTTATTGGTCCGAATATTCCCGTCCATCCTCATATTTATAGCAATGGGCACATCTGCTTGTCAATATTAACTGACGACTGGTCACCTGCCCTATCGGTCCAGTCGGTATGCCTCAGTATCATCAGTATGCTCAGCAGTTGCAAAGAAAAGGTATTTTTTTTCAAATACTCGTTTTAAAAATATTACATCGCGGAAAAAATGAGGGAGAGTAGATTGAGGTGGTGTGGGCACATGAAGAGGAGAGGAGGAGCTCGTAAGGTTGGAAGCACCCGATGCAGGCAGAGACCGAAGCAGACGTGGGAGCATGTTGTCCCAAGGATATAGTAGTGTGTTGGTGAACGGCGACCTAGTGGGAGATAGGCGGGAGTGGAGGGCTACAACCCACAGACCCTACCCTGCCACAGGCGGGATGATGGGACGATGACTCGTTTAAAAATGCAGTACAGTAAAACCCGCTATAACGATCTCGGATGTAACGAATTCCTGGATGTTACGAATGGTTTCCAATGTCCCGGCAAAAGGATAGGAGTTTGTATGTCGGATATAATGAATTGGATATAACGAATTTCCTGGTAATAACGATGAAAAGTTATGAAAGTTTGGATAATTTGGTTGGATATTACGAATGATGGACCTTATAAATAATTTTTATTTATGGATTTAACACAAACTTCCACTCAATGGTCACCACATATTGAATTGAACACCACTTACAGGAATGCCATGTCATACTTTTTATTTTACTAGGGCAGAATGCACAAATGGCTGATGATATTAGAAACGTTGATTTTCTCATCATCATCATCGCCACCATACTCTTATCCCGCCTGTGGCAGGGTCGGGTACGCAGATTCTAGTCCTACACACCTGCCTATCTCCCCCATTCACCCCGCCATTACCATATGCAGGAATTACCCTTTGCAGGAATTAGATAGACTGGAGAAATACTCTCCCCACTCCTTTACCTCAGAAGTATGAAACAAGACTCTACCTTTTCTATCCTTCACTGTTATGGCTCAGGGTAAATCTTTATTCGCCCTATCCCTGGTCTTGGCCAGGCTACATTCTTCCTTCATTCCCCCTTTGTCTCTA
This sequence comes from Trigoniulus corallinus, assembly GCA_013389805.1. Classification (NCBI taxonomy): domain Eukaryota; kingdom Metazoa; phylum Arthropoda; class Diplopoda; order Spirobolida; family Trigoniulidae; genus Trigoniulus; species Trigoniulus corallinus. Next base: position 5,744,328 of record JAAFCE010009126.1, read on the forward strand.
TCATAGAGGACCTCATACAACTGGTGTATGACCAAAGAAATGATCCTCCTAGCTGTGGCCTTGGTCTGCCTGTTGCATATTTTAGAATCATAGTCTCCTATCTCCATCCACCTATGGAATGCAGCCTTTTATTTTTTGGTGGCTGCCTCTATTGCATTATTCCACCACTATGTCTGCCTGCCCTGGAGTGTACCTTCTACTCTAGCCTCACCTAAAATGGATTCCCCAAATTTTCTAATTTTTCTGGTAAAGCTGTCAGCCCATTTCACTGCATCAGCTGTCTCTTCCAAATCCCAGTCTACTTGCCTATCTACTTCCTACATGAATTCCTGTTTCCACCACCTAATAACCTGCACTCCTCAAGAATTGACTGCTTTTCAATACTTAAGGGCAGTCATTACAGCTAACCAGTAGTCTGGGAGAATACCAACTGTAAGAAAACTAAATCAACGGGCATTAAAATAGTAAGAAAAACATGCAGAAATGTTTCATTGGGGTAAATACGAAGGTAGACAAAGATTAGACACCAAATGTTTTGCAGAAATACCAAAACCTCAATTTCTTGATATTTGGGGTAGTATCACAGACTACTGGTTAGCTATCTGGGGTTAAAAACAGCTTTCCTGGTTGTAACGAATTCCTGGCTATAACGAATGTGATTGCAATCCCCTACAAATTCGTTATAGCGGGGTTTTACTGTATTATTTTTTATAGCAAAAGGCAGGGCTTCTCAAATTACTGAGTGGTGTTCAGAGTTCATGGACGAGCAAGGTTTCATGTTATCTGCCTCCCTGGTTCAGGAGACTATTGACGTCGATTGGCACCTCGCTCCCTCTTTTAAAATTTATTTAGGCACTCCCAAAAATCCGATATTTAGTACATCAGAAATTCGTTTCAGATTTTTTTTTCATATATTGATTACGGCATTTTGGCCATGTCATAACAATGAATATACAGCATTGGGTCTTTTATGACGAGCGGTAAATTGCGTTGGAGACACCAGTTCTCGTCTGATCACTGAAGTTAAGCAACGCAACCCCTGTTAGTACTGACATTACTGGCCGCTTGGGAAAACTGGGTACCGCTAGTATCCAAAAATCGTCGCATTAGTGTAGTAGAGTCTATGCAGTCTCTGCATACGACGGGGCTCTAATGACCTTGTAGTTGAAGTGCCCTAAAACACCAACAAACAATAGGGTCTTTTATTGTCACGAAAATTATTTTGACCTCGAGAACGTGAGGGAAACACCGATATAGCAAGTATATTCCAGAAGTACACTCATAGGCCCAGTGAATAAGTTTCACTTCCTTAAGTACTGGTACCTTTGTTGAAGACAAAACGGTTGACTTGGCCGAAAGTCATCTTTGAAGAAAGTCATTCCAAGGCAGGCTCGTCCACCGGTGACAGGAGGAGCATAATTACTACCTGATTTTAATCAAAAACGATTTTAATGGTTGATTTCATAAAACAAACTTTGTTTTCTAATGTTGATGGATGGCTAACTGAACATTTTCTTTAATTTCCAGAGAAGACCTCCTGATAATACGTTTTATGTGAAAACTTGCAATAAAAATCCAAAGAAGACAAAATGGTGGTATCATGGTAATGTGAACAATAATTTTCATTTTAAACGCAGCTTGCCATCAGTTGTGAAAGTTCGTCTGACTTATATTAACGTGTTTAGTAATTTTACTATTTTCTCATCCTCTTTTTCATTAACAGATGATAGGGTATGATGAAAAAAAAAACTTGAAAGACAGGCGCAGTTCTTACAAAATGTCAATTTTTTTGGGGGCAAGATTACACACATTCATCAACCATACAGGATGCCTTATGATGCAACAAATCATCGTTTCCAGAAACACAATGCAGTCATGAAATAAACTTTTAAGAAAAAAAAACTTGATTTTTGTTTAGATATCCCCTCCGCTTCACATTGTGAACACTTCCAATTTTAGCCAGTGTTTTCAAAAATTTGTGTTTGTGTAAAAAGAAAAATATGTACGTGACAATGGGTAGGGCTGGCCCCGCACATGTCCTACTCTTGCACTTTTGTTGAGGAACGACTTATTTATATTATATACACACACACACACACCAGTAATTGAATTCACCTTCTCGATTGTTTGACGTTTTGTTGTCATTGGGTTTTAATGTAGTCCATAATTTGCAAGGAAATATGGGAGCTTTTACTTTGTGTTTTTAAGACTGGTTACAACATTTCTCTCAGATTTGTGTTTTCGTGCATCATTTCTGTGTGGTGTGAAAGAAAACTGTGGTATTTTATTTCCTAGTGTCTGTAAATAGTTCTTTGTTATTAAAAAAAATTGAAGTTAATTTATATCCAAATGAATGAGATATTCAATTCGGCATATGGAGGACGAAGCTTGTTTTTCAGACTGAAGTCATTTTCACACAGTTGTCTTTCCTACGCATCAGTGTAATATATGTTTATGTTAATATTAATTCATAATTTCTCTGATTGTCGAGATTTTATCTGAATGAGCAGTGGAAGATGGGTAAGTAGTCACATATATGAACCAATATACCCTAATTTTAAACGACGTTAGGCACCACTTTGGACGTGTCCTGACTCCAGAATGTTAGCTAGCTACAGAAAACTTATTGGTCTCTACTACCTAGGTCACGTCCTATTTCGTAAATCACTTGTGGCAAGTTAAATATTGAATCTTTTTTAGATCATTGCCGCTGTTAAATATTTCATGTCACACAATTCGTGTTGAAAGAATTCATCTAAGAAAAATGAATTATATATTGACAAATGAAAAATGACGAATTTCTAAATATCACATCAGCACATGATTATTCAACCTTGTTTGAAATTACAATGGGTATGAATGAAAAAGTGCATTAAGAAGAACAATAAAAACATTGGATAAAGTAGTTTTTCATTAAAAAAAAATCAAAACAAGAAAAACAATATATCCAAATCACCAAATGTATTTGTAATAAAAATCCCTTGTGTGATGTATCTTATTATTCACCAACGACTTAACAGTAGTTTTTTACTCCCCCACGTGCTGGTGTATATATATATATATATTTATATAACAATTTTCTGTCTCCGTTTTTAATTATAAACAATTTTGCATTTATAAAAAACACATTTGCATCTCACCTTAGCCTTAACTGGAGAAGAATAATTCATATTTTGCAAAAGAAAAAAAAAGAAAGAAAAGGTCTGTACACAATTACAGAAATGGTTTAGGGGAGAAAGTGGTAGAGGAAAGCAGGCGGCATCCTATCGAACCGAGTTAACATTTTAAAAATCGAAATTAAAAACTCATGTAATGAAAAATTACAGAGATGGGGAATTTTTCTTCTGAATCTCCTACGAAACATTCCTGATAGGCAATTCTTTTACATTATATATAATACGGTCACACAATGATGAAGTATACGAATAGCAGCAGCGACTTGATATAGCAGGCGCAACAATTTTTGTATAGGACCGTGCAACCCGATTGGGGCTTACCATTTTTTTGAACGACAGCCAACATATACTTTACAGATTAAAGACACGTATATAATGAGTTTACACATACATATCGGTACGTATCTATATATATATGTATAGGTTTTTATATACAATCAATAACATCGAAGTGAGCAAACAGCATAATCTGGCGCTGGCAAAATGAATTAAGGGCCCAGGAATAGAGATTATCAATTATACAGTATATATTATACTATGTACTCGAATCCTGTCATTATCACCATATACTGTACGTTATATGTCATCGTTTAACATGTCCGTGATTTCTATGGGATATCTAATATTGAGGGGCAAGGAGAAATTGCGTACGAAGCGACTCTATTACACATACAGGGTCAAATTTCTCGCGAAGACACAAACTCCTTAAACGCCAACTACTTCAGCATGGGCCTAGCAAATGGAACTGTCAGTACAGATATAGTCCGATGTATTCAAAAACCACCAAATCCCATCACACAATATCTGCAATTAATGCAGTAACTGATTAAGAATTCAAAGCTATCCGGGATCCTCATAATAACCGCATAAACATTTTCAATAATAGTAGAATTAGTCAACTATAACAATCAACACTTTTCCTTGTGGTAGCATCTAGAGATGTAAAAAAACACTTGTCATTCCTCACGATCCTTCTCAAATGTAAGCCTCCTCTAGTAATTTATAATTTTCCTTCCCTAAAATTCCATTATATTATCACAACCTTAATTCTTTTTAATTAAAAACATTTGAAATTAAGAAAATGAACTTACTATTAAGAGAACCAGGGCCGCCATATGTCTTCACTGATTTAGAACACCTGATATGATGACGACACGAATGGCGCACGGGTGTTCTAGTAGCCTCGGACACAGACCAGTGCAAATTATGACGTCACTACATGCCTGCCTTTCTAAAAGAATGCCTTTCACATAACCTTCCTTCCTGCCATTTTCTTACCGTGGAGTTTTAAAATACTGTATTAACTTAATTGAAAAGGAGATTTTGAACCACGGGTAATGCTTGCAGAGTAATCGAGTAGATAACGATAATTAGTTATGTCCCTATAATTAAAAAAAAATGGGGGAGGAGTCCTCAAAAAAAAGCTGCAAATTTTTAAAATCACAAACATAAGAAACACGTAATAGTGTACAATTTGTAGAAGGACCGAGTACGAATAGTATTTGTCATGATAAGAAAAATATTGTTTTCAATGTCTTACACACTACCTTTCATTAAGAAATTATTGCATTAAATTAAAATGTACACAACTGGTTACTGATCAGAAGAAACTAAGAGCACATAATATGCCAAAGTTGAACCTTGCACCGCCATGTCCACTATTAATACACCTGAGGTGACGCGTTATCCCCTAGTAGCATTCCAAGATTAAGGTGAAAACATCTCATTCTGTCAAAAGGAAATTCAGGAGGGTGAGTAAAATGATTCATCTTCAGATACAGTATATATGCGATTTTGTGGGCTACATCGTGGACCTCCCCCATGAGACCATAGCTATAACGGGCCCATACCTAGGTTAAACTACATGGGGGGGGGGGACACTGAAGACTCCCATGTAAAGGTCCAGGTACACCAGGATTCATTATTCAACCCTTAGCTGTTCAAATTTGTAACGGATGAGTTATTGACTGGTATAGGGGACTGGACACCCACCTTGCTATTTAAAAACGACGCGACGTTGAAAATCTTCGGATCTGTGCCTGAAGGTCAGCCAGGAGAAAGTTTCTAAGCTTGTAATTGGAAAGATGGCACACAGCGAGAGTAAAGGATTAAAAAGGGGCAGTGGGATCATTTATCCAGAGCAAGGGAGTGGAGGAAGTGCAGACAGGCAAATGAGGTTTTTGATGTTGTTGTTTGTTGGAGTTTAAGGTCCCGTCAACTACGAGGTCATTAGAGACCCGTCCACTGTGTAGGTCTGATGCATATACTGCACAGACACTACACTAATGCGACGATTATTGGGTATTAGCAGTACCCAGCTTTCCCGAGCGACCACCCATGTCAGTACTAACTGGGCTTGCGTTGCTTAACTTCAGTGATCAGACGAGAACTGGTGTGTCCAACGCAACTCGCCGCTTCCCCAGGGGGGGGAGGAGGTTTTTGAGAGAGTCCCAATGAAATTCAAGAGGAAGGCAGTGGTCAAAGTGCATTAAGTATTGTGCAAGTGTCAGTCCTGAAATAAGGATGTAAAGTAGCAAACGGGTTAGAGATAGACCAAAACGAGCACAGCAGCTACCAGTGCCGTAACGGGGGTATGAAGCGCCTGAGGCAAGTGTCTAACTTGCGCCTCCCCGTAACCCAATAATGACAAAAAACTTAAAAATTTGCGCCCCCAAACCCAGTTGCGCCCGTGGCGGCTGCCTTCTTCGCCACACCCTCGTTACGGCACTGGCAACTATTAACCCTTTTTCCGCCTATGGCAGGGTCGAGTACCCACCTTTGTCCTCTGGATGGATACATGGGTGATCTGTTGGACGGTATTTTTACACAGCTGGCTGCCGATCAAAGCTGCAACCCCCCATACTTATTTATCATCGGTCTACTGTTCGTTGGGGCACTCCACCGACGGCAGGGGGGGCGAGTTTCTACACCTAGGAATTTTGCCTCATCTACCTAGAGAGGGTTCTTTCTACATGCAAATGACGTCGTCCACGTGACGGGCACTAGGACCTCTCTCTCTCTCGCCCGAAAGAAACCAAACCACCTGGATCTAGTATCAGACAACTCATGCTACCTCCTGCACTCCTGCACAGGCCAAAACGAGCAGAGGGGAACAAATTATACGGCGGGATACGGCATTGTATGAAGTTAGATCGTGACCTGGCTGAAAAACATACATAATAGAGTAGAAAGAGAGGCAGAACTCTCAGATCCGACTCTGCCTTAGGCGTGATGTGGCTTTGATGACATGTTAACGGAACCAAATAACCTATTAAGGGCATTTTGCGACAGTTCACACTCGACACACCACTTCACGTAGAGGAAACACTGGAATTTGGGCCAATAAATGAAAAAAAAAAGTAGTCAACAAACGATGCCAACATCAACAAGATTTTGGGATCAGTGATGCATTCAGTTTAAAAACATTACAAAAATAAAAATAAAACCTATTTCTACTTGGATAATGAAGGGAAGTGTTTACTCATTTGACTCATCCTCAGATTTCCAATATGTTCATCTACAATATTGGGCAATATTATATTTTTGTTCAAATCTAAATAATCCAAATGCCGAATATCATTCTAATACCTACTTCCCTGAGCCCTTGTATCACATATTGCACCCTAACTGGTTAGTAGAAATTAGACATCTTCATCAACACCAATGAATATCTCCATATTTCAGAATGAAACTATCACCGGGTACAATTATACAATATGGCACACATGAAAAAGCCTCCTTTTTTTGTAAAAAAAGAGTCTTCTGAAAATTATTCATTGTTTCCGTAAGCCTTCAATATGGCGACTTCGAACAACGCTTAAAACCAAGAATACAACATTTTCTTCATCTCCTCCTAAAATTTACTATGGAAATTAAATACACTATTTACAGATTTCTGTACACACACATTTACAAGGTATCTTGTAATATATATACTGTATATATATATACGAATATAAAAATAAAAAAAAGAAATCGGGGCAAAAAGGCTATGACAATATAATTCCAAGGAGAATGAGTAATGGCCGTCTGGTGACGTCACAGTGGGACATCCTCAATTCGGCATTTTGATTCTAGCATTTAGTAATACAATTTATTTGCAGGCCCTCGACAAAAATCCGACTTCGCAGGTTAATTAAATGAAGGTGATTTGTAGAAGAAACCGACTTTTTAACAAATTAAAACGTAAAAGAAGAAAAGAAAGAGTTTAATAGAAGAAGGAAGTCCAATGGCGTTATCATTAGACACTGCTTCTCACCAATGAGGCAATCCTGCACCATTGTGCGCAGTTTAAATGACGATAGACAGACAGCCTTTATGTCATAATTTGGGATAATAATAACTAATTAAATACACCGAATTTTCAACTTACATAATTTTGGACTTCACATTCAGAAATGGGGTTGCTGTTGCCTGATAGAAATACACTCACCACATTCGGAGGGTGTTGTCATGTCTAGCTGCCATTAGGGGAATGAGTACTGAAAAACTGAAATTTTTTTTTGAAATTCAAGGTATAAATTCGACAGAAAGAGATGGTTAGTTAGGAAAACAACTCTACATAGAGGATGAAGTCAATTCAGATGCTGTTGGAGAAGGATGAAATGGTTATTTCAACCTAACCCTGGGATCCTGCAGAAGATTCCATAAAGACTGCAATGAAGTTCTCACTAGTATCTTGCTAACAAGATATCAAATAGAGAGTTTGCAAGAGTGGGGAATGGGTCAATAATTTCAACGTGCCTACTATTACCCACAATAATACTAAAGTTCCGTAAGTAGAATTACTGACCACGGGTCCATTCTGTGTCTGTAGTCCTAAACACGAGAGGAAAGCATGTTACAGTAATAAAGCTACCCAGTATTACGATTAAATGTTGGACAGATACCAGTGAGAACTTCATAGCTAAAGGCCAGTTCGATTCTGGTGATTTCATTGTAGAAATGTGGGGCACGGTCATGATTTCAGCTGCAGTGCCTTGGGTCCTAAGAAATCGCATAGAATGGGGAAAAGACACAACACTGTACACACGTGTGTGTAATGAAAAAATGTGAATGATTAAAACTATTATGCTTTTGTAGAAAGAATTTAAATCTCACATTTCTGTGTGACAGAAGGGGGGGGGAGTTAAAATGCAAAGATAGTTACTAAAAGAATAAAATAATCCTTGAGCACTACAACCTTACCGAAAGTTTTTCAGGCCAGTGGGATATGAAAACAAAATTCTTTGATAATCCATTGTGATACCTTCACTATAACTATAACCAAATCTTCGAAAATGAGGCTGTAAGTGGAAGAGAAAGATAGACATCACGGAACTATGTCTGTAAACGTCATAATACTTTTTAAAATCAAATAATTTTAAATTGGTTTAAAGACACACTCACACACAATGGGTTTCAATTGCACTCTATCACGCCAGATTTAAGACCTGAAATAGAAGCAGCACAAAACGCACTGCGTGATGCCATTTTGTGTTGCGTCATGATGTAGAACAACAACAACAACAAAAAATAGCAGCAGCGCCATCTTCTTCTAAAAAATCGAATTTTCGAATGATAATTACGATTTGCGACATCTTTAAAATGATGATTTGCCTACAATATTTTAACCTTTGTTTTTAAAAAAAGAAAGAATCGATTATTAATGTGAATTGCAACTTTTTTTCGTAATAAAAATGCCCAACGGTCAAGTGATTCTGGGGCCTGATCTTTGAAATATAAAAGAATGATTATAATTTCAACATTCGGAAATTGGAGGAGAGCGAGAGATAAGTTAAAAATGCATTTAAAAATTTGTGTAATAATGAATTCAGAATGAAAATCGTAATTATTTAACTGCTCATCGAGCAACAACAATACGATTATATGTTAAATACATCATCTGCAACACGGCAATGACCAATGATCATCCACTCCCCTCTTTCTGAATATATACTGTAGTAGTTTAAACTATGTATAAAATGAGATCAATTGAAAAAATAAAACAGGAATGAGAGCATCCAAAGAAATTTCTGCATAATAAATCTAATCAAAAGATTATCCAAATCCTTTCAGTGATTGGAATTGAAAGAAAAACCATAAAATTTAAAAATTTCACACATGGATTCATGAAATGTGCACTAGCTCTAATTTTTTTCTTCTTCTTGAATTTTCAGGACTGACAAGGGCAAGGAAGGGCCTTGAAACTCTTGCAGAAATAAAAAGGACAATTCCAATGGATACTAACAGGTGCCAATATTTTCCCCACGATAATTACGAATTGTTATTAAACATCCCAAAATCAAACAAAACGTGCTACAACACTATGCACAATGAATACATTCGAGGGTAGCAGTTTCGTCTCTTGATGTCATCAAGGTACCAACTGCTGACCAACACCATTCGTTACGGGCTACTGTAGGACTTGCTATCAACAACGGTGCTTAGAAATAACAACAACAACAATAGTCACCCATTCTAAAATTTACTAGACTCGTATGATGTTTAACGAATTTTTCCTATACAATAAAATGGGGATCAACTGAAGTACTCATGTTTTAGGACGGGTGGGTGTCCCAACTGGAAGGCATGCATCCAGAACTGAGTTTTACTACTGCATGCATTTCTTTTAAACTGTCCTCAAATACCAGTGCAAATTCTTTTACACATCATAAATCTGGTTCTTGTTGTTTAGTTTTTTTTCGAGAGAGGAACTCCATGGGAACTTGAGCAATTTTACAACATACCTGTTCACTCCAACTGTAACACAACAGACAAGAGTTTTGTCACTCACATACACCTGGAACCAAAACATTTATACCTTATTACAACTGAAAATGAAACCGACCTTTGTAAAAACAGGGAGACAAGGAATGCATCTTATTTGTTTTTCGTTCCCAACAAAGATCCTATGACGATGATGAGAAAACCAATTAAAGAAAACCAAATCATTAATTCAGACTCACGGAGATGATCACGGGCCTGGCGTGGACAATGGTAGAGAACAAGAGTTAGTAAGTAGTCTACTACCTTTTGCCTTTGAACATTACCCATTTTTATATACATATATATAGCTGCCAAAAAAACGACTTTAGATCTTTCTGCCTGCGAGTACCAATCAAGTTTTTAAACTGCTGTGGGCTTGAAAGGCATGAGGCAACAACACACCTACCAGTATGTGATTTTTCAACTCTTTGAACTTCATGGTGTATCTACCACCACTTGAACGAGAACACATTTCGAAGATGATGCTGCTGCATTCAGAGATCTATTCAACCATCCATCTGTCCATCTGTAGTGTTGCTCCACCGACCTGATGTCGTCCAAAGGTTTCATCTCTTCTCACTCTTTCCCTCTCGCCACTGACAGTTTATGTCTCATCGCCTTCCACACCTTGAAATTAAGATGGACTGTCAACTACATCACTGAGAGGTCAATCTCAGGTTGATTGTAAACAGAGTTGCTGGACACTATTTGAACAAAACACTATTATTCCTGAAATGAAGCAAGAAAAGTAATGTTGAAAAAAAAATTGGATATTAAATGGGTGCTGCACTTCCGACGTCCTGCCGGTCTGCAACAAAATAGGGAACAGGTACAACAACTGATCCGCCAAAACAACAGACTACTTGATTGCAGAAATTTTTTTTTGGTTGTTGACGTCGACCTGCCTATTAAAACAACTACTATCCCTTTCCTACATCTCGCCTATGGTAGGGTCGCGGCCCCCATTTTTGTCCCATTGGGACAGCACACGGGGCCAACAACCACTGTCTGACTACAGAGAAGTCTCTCCGGATGCAAAAAGAAAAGCAACTACTGACCCTTTTATTAGCTGTGGCGGTTTTTCTCCGTAACCATTTTTCTCCCACTGGGACATATGGGAGGAAAATGGTTGCTCAGCCGGTATTTTGACCCAGCCGGCTGTGGACCTAATACAGTGCCATAATTCGCATGCTTATTTATTGTCGGCCTATTTTATTTTTCATTGGAGGCACTTTTCCTCCACCGGGGTCGGGAAGGGGGGGGGGCGAGCTCCTATACGAGTTCATCAACTCGTTGCATGTAGAAACGGTTCTTTTACATGTGACATACCGCATAGGACCACGGTTTTACTTCCCACCGGACGGCAGGTGCACTGAGGTGCATTCAGTATTGATCCTGGTCTATTATTGCAACCATAGCGGGTATGGTTATGAAAACAGAGAAGTATTTGAAAACTTCTGTTTCCTCCATAAACTCCCGCCTGGGTGGCGCAGTGAGTAGCGCACTCGGAAACTGCGTCAGTGGTTCTAGGTTCGATACTGGACCGAGGGGGGGGGGTTGGCTTCTTTCGGGTGAGAGAGATGCCCTGAGTGCGCCTTCCTTCGGATGAGAAGTAAAACCTAGGTTCCGTGTGGTGTACGATGGCATTTGCACATAAAAGATCCCTTCCTACTATGCAACGGGTAGATGAGGCAAAATTTCCAGGTGTAGTGAGCTCGCCTCCTGGCATCGCGTTGGTGGAATTCCCCAACGACCAGTAGACCGACGATAAATAAGCATAAGGGTTGCAGCTTTGGTCGGCAACCGGCTGCGGAAATACACTATCCAATAGATTGCGTTGGACACACCAGCTGTAATGTCTGTGCAGTTCCCAGTGCCGGATTTACCACTAGGCTAAGTAGGCTGAAGACTAGGACCTCAACACTTAACGGCCTTCAAAACTTAAGAAAAGGGCCTCAAAATGGCTTGAAAGGTGCCTCAAAATTGAATTAGTCTAGGGCCTCTCAATATCTAAATCCGGCACTGGCAGTTCCTGCATTAGAACTACGCAGTGGACGAAGCTCTAATGACCTTGTAGTTGAAGGGCCCTTAAACACCAACAAACAAAAACAAGCCGATGTACAGGGTTTCGCATAGGATTGATGCTGGGCACCACCATGAATGCAATCCAAGTGACCACTTTGTCTTGGCGTGTCTTTGTGTACTGCTTTTTATATCATGCTGATAGACCATGTACGTACCTGCTATTATGACAACTCTGTTTCCTTGGAGTTCTGTTTGACAAAGTCATTTCTGGTGTTTTCCTCGACACCTAATAATTTTGTCTCTTCGGTAGGAGATTTGTCAGAATGAAAAGCTGCCACAGTCTTTTCTCTCGTTTTCAGATCATTCTGTTCGTTGAAATGACTGACAAATTGCAAGCTGTGCGATGGTGACCGATAGACTAACTTATTGCAAGGTATTGTTTCCATTTTACGACCACAGAGACATAACTGTCCGAGACTGTTGATGAGGGCCACTTGATTGTACTTGCAGCTGGAATTCACACATTTCCAAATTGAGGTTGATGCATCATTGTCTCCATGATTACCGATTCCAACACTGGCATCACAGCTTTCTATATTTAAAATGTTATCAGACGGCACCATCAGTGCTTCATTCTTAGTAGCAGTATTGAAATCCATGTCCTTGGACGTGTTTTCAACAATACTTTCATCTTTGGCATGTTTCTCCAAGTTACTCTCCAAAAAGCCGTCCAAATCAGAAATCCTTGTTGCTGTTGTCCGACTATCGGAATTGTGCATTACACAATCTAATTTGGATTCTGTTCCTTTAACGGCGCAGACAATACCAGCACTGCCACCACCACCACCACCACCACTACCCCGCCAAATAGATGTCTTGTCATTATCCTCAATACCTACAAATTTAATGGGCACAGCGTGAGGTTTTGTGCCCGTTTTCGGTCCTATAGCTTTGAGTGGTTGTTTGGCCACTACGTTCAAGTTGGAAGAAGGCAAACTGGCCACACAACCTACAATTCCACCAAGAATGCCACTTCCCACTAGGGCACTTCCTGTCACTGGAGTCATCATTTGCGCCAAGGAGGAATCGTCTTTATTGCTTTTACCGTGGGAAGTCACATTGCCAATGGGCACTTCCAAGAAAGGCTTGCCTGTTCCAACAACACCACCGATGCCACTGACACTGACATGATCTGCAATCAACTTCTCTGTCTCTTCTTTATGAAGACCATCTGATTTCTTAAGGATGGATTTCTTTTTACCAACTTCGGGACTGTTGACGTGCTTTCGTGACATGTTGGCCGAATCTGGACATTCACTGGGCAGTGACGTTCTACTTCCTTGTTTACCTTTAACGACAAACAATGAAATCCCAAAGATCCCCCCACCAAAAAGAAAATAATTATCATTGTGTTATTACTAGTTAACGTCATGTTTACACGACAAGGCTGACAACAGACTTCCCTAATGTGCTCTATTTACTCAACGTCCATCAGGGCTAAGAAAATAAAACCCTTTATTTACTGATCATAAACTAAATGAGTTTTAGATTTAATTGATCTCTCGGATTTGTAGGAACTTCTTTCCCAAAATAAGTAAGGTGACACAGTCAAAGGCTTTCATTAAATAATGCACAACTAATGTTTCGTCACTTACCTTTCTATCAAATTTTTTTTTTTGGAAAAAAGTAATGAAAAAAAAATTCAGAAACACTTCCCTCCGTAACCAGCTGCTCTCTGCCCTAATTTTCCCCGATTAAACATGACTGGATCCAGATAATGCCCCCATTTCTCAAAAGTTAGGTACACGACACACATACATCTGTCATGACACACTCATGGGACAAACGGAAGTGGTACACCGAACAAAACAGGAAAAGTTGGGGAACCATCTTACCCCGTTTACCCTCATATTCCTTGCCAAAGAGGTGCTTAATTGCAAAGCGGTAAGCGGAGGCTATACCTCGGCCAGAACCAGAGAATGGTGACCTCCGTCCCAATTTGCCCCGACTCAACGTGGAACCAGCTGAATTCAGGGAATCGCAAGACGAATGGCGAACTCCATCGTCATCAAAACGAGGGCGTTGCTTCACTTCCTGTAATTAAAATAACAGTATTAGGTATGAAATGAACCAAACTGCCAATAGGACCAGTGGTCAATTGGTGGAGCTTCTCTACTGTTGAAGGTAATTTACCGACGGAAGGAGGGGGCCAGCTCCTACACCTGGGATTTTTTTGTCAATCCATACGTCACTCCACTTGAAACCCACTTGGAACCCTTCACTCTCCCCTCCCTCAGCAGGAGGACTTGCACCCACGGACTCAAAGTCAAGTACTTTTCAATTAAATCATCGGGTTGGGATTCAGGAGAGGTTAAACTAAGGTCGCACAGTCAGAGGGCCAACGATAGTAACATCGCATAGGTTAGGGCCTAACCTAGCCTAGGCTCACATACGTCGCGATTTAGCTTGGGTCTGTTACCGAGGATTGAGTTTGGACGGGTTACACACCGATTATGCATTCGGGAATTGAACTTGGGCCCGTTACACATTCGGGAATTGAAATTGAGCCTGTCATACATTCGGGAATCGAACTTGGACCGGTTACGCATTCGGGAATTGATCTTGGGACGGTCATACATTCGGGAATTCAACTTGGGATGGTCATACATTCGGGAATTGAACTTGGGACGGTCATACATTCGGGAATTGAACTTGGGACGGTTACACATTCGGTTTACACACCGGTTACGCATTCGGGAATTGAACTTGGGGCGGTCATACATTTGGGAATTGAACTTGGGGCGGTCATACATTTGGGAATTGAACTTGGGCCGGTTACACATTCGGGAATTGAAATTGAGCCTGTCATACATTCGGAAATCGGACTTGGACCGGTTACGCATTCGGGAATTGAACTTGGGGTGGTCATACATTCAGGAATTGAACTTGGGACGCTTGCACATTCAGGGTTGAACTCGGATAGTAAAGGGTTAAAGGTGAGCCATCATAGCTTATACAAGGGAGGACTGCACTAATTCCTAATGGGCCCTAATGAGTGAAATGTTTGATCAATACGTGGCCCATCCCATACAATGACCTACTGACATTTAGTGGATGCCCTTATTTTTCTTGGTAGGAGTGTGAGAAGTGATGTTATTCAAAGTCTATTGATAAAAATTGTTTTTCGGTCCAACGAAGTCATAATGAAATCTTAAATGTCATTTCTCAACGTCTTAAGAAAAAAATGAGTCTCTAGAAACCAATTAATAACATAGACGACATAAATTAAAAAAAAAAAAAAGATGAATAAAACCCTAACACCCCCCTCCCCAAAACCATTTAGACGAACTATATTAAAACACTTGTTTATTGGCCCGGGACGATATGGATTTTCAATTCACTTTCTCATATTGTTTGCAAGACAAAAGCAGACTGCAATTAGGCAGCTGAGTCACAGAGCCGCCACCTACCCCCTTCCTTATTTTTCTTAAATAAAAGAATTCCATAATCATATTAGTCATTAATTATGATTATGAAATATTGGTGAGCTCATTACCAAACCGAGAGGATTCACGAAAATAATTCCCATTCAAAATCTCTGATGCAAGAACAAGTCTATAAACCGAAAGCATATCTTGGTTATGGGGCCCAAACTCTACAAATAATTATTTCGGCTATTTAACGTCGGGTCTAGAAGGCTTAGAAGGGCGGCCCATTAATCGTCTCTATCCTGGGACAACAAAGCAAAACAACTCTTAACCTTTTTCCCGCCAATGACAGGGTCGGGTACCCATTTTGTCCCGCTGAATTGGAGCGTCTATATTGTGTTGGACACACCAGTTCTCGTCTTATCACTGAAGTTAAACAACGCAACCCCAGGTAATACTAACCTGGGTGGCCGCTTGGGATCACTGGGTACCGCTAATACCCAAAAATCGTCGCATCTGTGTAGTGTCTGTGCAATCTCTGAATTAGAACTACGCAATGGACGGTGCTCTAATGACCTTGTAGTTGAAGGGCCCTAAAACACCAACAAACGAAATCCCTCTGAATGGACACAACGCTTTTCCGCAGCCGGTTGCCGATCAAAGCTGCAATCCCTGTGCTTATTTACCCTCGGTCTACTATTCGTTGGGGAGTTCCACCGACGCCAGGGGGCGAGTTCCTACACCTGGGAATTTTTGCCTCATTTACCGGTTGCATTACACTGCATCGTACACAACACGGAACCTCGGTTTTACTTCTCATCCGAAGGAAGACGCACTCGGGGCATCTCTCTCACCTGAAAGAAGCCAATCCACCTCGTTCCAGTATCGACCCTAGAACCACTGACGCAGTTACAGAACACGCTATCCACTGCGCCACCGAGGAGGGAGCCACTATCCTGGGACGAGTTCCGAAAACCTGAAAATTTTGCCCGCTAGATGTTCTTCCATACAGCGGTGATATGCAGAATTCCCATTTTGGACGGAAAGCACGGGGTCAGACGCATTTAAGATATCCTTCACTTTAGTGCCAAAAACACCCAGTCAACCCAGTCCGGTGAAGAAGTAACGACTAGGATCGTGCGGCCAAGTTGCGTTGGACACACCAGTTCCCGTTAGATCACTGAAGTTAAGCAGCGCACACCCACGTCAATACCAACTTGGGTGGTTGGTAATGAACGTTGGGTGCTGCAAATTAACCCTCTTCCTCGTCCCTTCACCTACCTCCTCGTCTCCCGTGGGCAGCCTCCTAAGGGGTTTACCTGTTATGGCTGCCTGGCTTACACCCCAACTCACCAACTAATCAATCAAACCCACCCAGAATTGAACCAGCGAACTATTAGTTCAACATTCAAGCACACTACTAAATTAAGCTGTCCCCGCCTCGGTGGCTCAATATTAGCATAGTTGATTTTTGCATCCATTAACGCCAGTTTGATCGTCGTAGAGAAGACAAGATGGTTTCTGTTAGGTGATAGGAATAAAGGCTCAAAATGTGCCCCACTCCTCAACTTGCCGTTCCGAATCTGCGGCCCCGTTTGGTGTGTACCATGTTGCCACTACGCATAAAAGAACCCTAAAGCGGGCTTCCCAACAGCAACGGGAACGGCAACGTAAAACGTATTTTGTGCAGAGGGGAGGGGCGACGGGTACGTCATGTGGTGGAGGTGCGCTCCTATTGGTCAAACGGCTTACGTTTAACGGGAAAGTTGAATTTTTTTCAACTTTCCCGGCCGTTGCCGTTCTCGTTCCCGATGTTATTGTGAAGCGGGCTTTACTACATGGAACTTATGGATGGGCAAAATCGCCAGGTGTAGGAGTTGGGCGGTCGACGATGAATGAGCATAGGGGTTCCAGCATGAGGTTGGCAACCGACTGCGTAAAGAAAACACTGTCCAACCGATCCCCCTATGTCTCAATGGGGCAAAAAAGAGTTAGCCGACCTTGCCATAGACGGGAAAAGGACTAGAAACTGTTGTAGAAAGGGTTCATTTATACGTAGAGGACACAGTAGGACACTAGCTTAATTCCCTATTCGGAGTCGGTAGGAGAACGAAGCTTCCGCCGCTGTACCCGTCCGGTAAAGAAGTAACGGCTAGGATCTGCAGCACGGAGCTTGAAGATGGGACGGGCAGCAAACCGTGCCGACAGATAGAGAGAGAGGAGGAGAGAGGGGGAGAGAGAGAGAAAAAAGAGAGGAGAGAAAGGAGAGAGAGAAAAGAGAGGAAGGAGAGAGGGGGAGAGAGAGAGAAAAAAGAGAGGAGAGAAAGGAGAAAGAGAGTGGGGGGAGAGGAGAGAGAAAGACAGAAGCGAGAGAGCGGAGAGAGAAAGAGAGGAGAGAAAGGGAAGGGAGAAAGAGAAGAAGATGATACCTGGCAAAATCGAGGTTTCTTGCATTTTAGAGACGAGGGTGATCGTGGAAAAGAGCCGCGGGAACCGGACCTAGTCATCCAGCTGACTTCCCCACTGTCTCGAGGTAAATCTTCCACGTTGCTTTCCATGGACGAGTTGCTGACGCTGATCTTGGCGTGTTGCCGTGCATAATGCACCGGCGACGTGGAAGGTGGTGTAATGTTAATTAAATAATGGCGATTATCATCTTCTAATGGATTAACATACAAGTTACTGTCGAGTTGGGGACGATGAGGAACAGACGGAATGGACGAAGGAAGATACTTTCCATCTTCGCACGACAGATCCACTTGAGATTCGCACGGATACATATTGCAACTTGCATAGGTATCGGAACTGTCCACACTGCCTCCGTCACCACATCGACCACTACTCAACATTTTCATTTCGATGTGGGACGGTAGCTCCATGTGAATCGGATAATTGTCGGCATCCACGAATTCTCTCATGTCCTACAAAATACAGAAAACAACAACAAAAAAAACAATGCAATAATGACCAAGTCACACAATTTTGAATTAAGAAAACAACAACATCGTTATCCAACGTCCCATTTTCGACCACTGTCCACCAGTCTTAGTGCTTCTCTCTGTCTCCATAGAACCCTTTCTCTTGCCTTGCATTACCACCATCAACCTTATGATTTTCTTTCAAGCAGCCCATTGAAAACAACATTTTCCCCCCTCACCCCTTCATAGGTCATTAGGTTCTTGCAAATGTTAAATCATGCAAACAAACCCTCTGCAGAAATGACCAACAGCGGTCATCATCCTCACTCTGAACTTGACCACTTCAGATCTAATACACACCCCTCCCCCTCCTTAGAACTATATTGAAATGGAGTCTAAATGTTGCTAAAGGTTGAAGGATTCACAGAAAAAACTCCATCCCAACCTCTTGTTCCTGCTCCAATGTACCTGCAGAAAGTCGGAAAAATTCGTTCCTTAACCCTTTACCCGACTATCGCAGGGTCCGGGTTGGGTACTCGTTTGCCCTATTGATAACGAAACTGCGCGACTTTTTACGCAGTCGGCTGCCAACCTTTTTTTTTTCTAGGGATAGTTTCATTTACCGATACCAGAGGGAGAGCTCATACACCTTAGAAGTTTGTCGACCTGCACATATATTTTACTCCAGATAAAATAGGTTTTTTGAACTGCTGCTGTGACGTAGTACACACCCTCAAGCGGGATGATAGCATTACTTCCCATTCCGCGCGGAAGGCGTACTGTGGCTTCTTTCCTGCTAGTCCGAAGGCCAATCTACCTTGGTCAGGATTCGAACCTGCAACCATTAAGTCACGAGTCAAGTATGCATTATTGAGATGACGTAGTAAATTCGAGACTGAAAACTGGACCTTGGATACTGGTAAACATTACCTGATAGAGGGTTTGTTAGTTATTTAGATAGCCAAGTGTTACAGGATAGAGGTGGGGAGGAAGGGCAGGAACTATCTGGGTAATCTATTAATTTTTTTCTGTAAACCTTGGATTATGCCTAACTATAAAATTCCTCAAATTGTTCACACAGCACACAAACATACACACCACATTCCGCAAACAAAGCAAAAATAAATTATATAAAAATGGCCCCAAAAATAATTATCACAAAAATTAATAAAAATGTAAAAATGAGAAAGGCAAATTTTGAAAAATAAAATAACTAACTGCACTTTTTTTGTGTGTCACTTAATGCCATATACCTACCTACCTGAATACCTGGGATTTGTTTGGTGGTTTTCTGACAGTGCTAAAGGTTCCTCCTGAAATCAAATATATGTAATTTTTGATAACTAGAAAAAAGTCCAAATTTCGAAAAAACGAAAAATATTAATTAAAAAATAAGTTAACAAAACTGTTTTTTGGGGGGGTATCTGTGTGTTTCGCTAAAGAAACACACTGTATAAAATAAGTCATAAGAAATCCTCACAACATTCATCAGCAAATCATCAGACTCGAATTCTGTCAATTAACTGAAGGGCAGAAGTGGACACCAATGATGGTCACATGACAGGGCGAAGTCAAATGGAGAATATTAGAACATTTTCACACATATGTCAGGAAAAATGACGCAGGGTTCAGCTCCTTAACAACAATGAAGTCCACAACACACAGTTCACTAACATCAAATTGTAACAAAGTGATACATAGGTCAACTCCAAAAACTTTTCATTTAATTTCCAGATTTGTTATTATGTTCATGTTTCACCCACCTCGGTGGAGCAGAAGGTAGCATGTTCGATTACGGCGACAGTGGATCGTGTGGTTCAGTAGATCGAGGTGGTTCGGCTTCACATTTTGGGGAGAGAGAGAGGGCGGGGCGGGGGTCCTAAGTGCGCCTTCCGTCGAATGGGAAGTAAAAAGTACCCTAGATGGGTACCCGACCCTGCCATAAGCGGGAAGAGTTCTTGAGAAAAAAAAAAAGGAGGCACAAAAAATTACCAGTAGTCCTTCAAGGTGCCAAAGAGTTCAACCACTAGCAATAGGGAAAATGGGCGGAGTTGAAACGGAGTGTTCAAGGATGGATCAGAGCCCCGTTGAGAACCACGTAGAAGCCCTAGAAGGGGTGACGACAATAACCATTTAAATTTCTTACAATGCCAGAGTACTGCCATTAACAGTTAGGAATTGAATTCGGGTTTGAAGAACATCAAGCAGAAGGTTCGACTGTTGAGCAGCTCATGAAAGAGGACAAAATTAGTAAAGGTCACTAAAAATAATAATAAACAGGCACATGGTAAAGAGTGAGATAAAAGATAACAGGACACATGACGAGAAGAATACATACATGTATGTTATTATCATCCGAGGCGGATTTGCGAATTTCTGTTCTCCACTCTATCCTACTCCTAGCTGGATATCTGTCCACCGCGCCCACACACATTGGGATGTACCGTCCGTTAAGAATGACCAACAACTCTGTAATGGACCTAACCAGTTCCTCCTCTCATGATTTGTCTATCTCTTCTGTAGCATCTCCCACCTTTAACTGACGCCCTTTGAAATTCCCAATTTTTGGTAATTAATTTTATTTTTATGGATTTTTTACAGCACCCTAAACTGTCCCAAATTCCCAGATATCCGCCCTTGTCATCTAATAAATAAACCTTAGCGTATGCATTTCTGTTACTCGCATTAAGTTGCGGTATCATTACTGACCTGAAGAGCTTCTCCGGGAAATTCCTTGGGACCATTTCCTATTAAGCAGGGTCCTAAATATACTGCAATGAAACAACTACCAATCCCTTTTCGTCCTATGGCAGGTTCGGGAGCCCATTTCTGACCCGTTAGCAATCTGTTGGACGGTATTATTTAAGCAGTTGGCTGCCAACCTAATTTTCGTGTCGTTGGTCTTTTAGGGCCATTCAACTACAAAGGTCATTAGAGCCCCGTCCACTGCGCAGTTCCAATACAGAATCTGCACAGACACTACGCTGTTACGACGATTTGGGTATTAGCAGCACCCAGGGTTCCCAAGCGTTCACCCATGGAAGTGCTAGCTGGGGTTGCGTTGCTTAACTTCAATGACCGGAGAAGAACTGGTGTGTCGAACGCAATACACCGCCAACCTAATGCTTCACCTCTATGCTTATTTATTGTCGGCCTACTGTTCGTTGGGGCACTCCACCAACGACAGGGGGCGAGCTCCTAACCTTGGAATTTCGCCGATATACGCGTTCAATATAGAAAGGGTTCTGTTCCATGCAAGTGACATCGTGGCTTTAGCTCCCATCCGAGGGAAAGGCTTCCCTCTCACTCACTCGAATTTTTTTTTGTTCCGTTGGTGCTTTAGGGCCCGTCAACTACAAGGTCATTAGAGCCCCGTCCACTGCGTAGTTCTAATGCAGAAACTGCACCGACACTACACTAATGCGATGATTTTTGGATACTAGCGGTACCCAATTTTCCCAGGCGGCCACCCACGTCAGTACTAGCAGGGGTTGCGTTGCTTAACTTCAGTGATCAGACGAGAACTGATGTGTCCAACGCAATAAGCCACTCCTTACTCCCTGGAAATCAACCTAATCCCGATCCAGTATGGAATACGGAACCACTGACGCAATAGGCGAGAAAGCTACTCTGCGCCACCGAGGCGGGTCAGAATTCTAACTACACTCCATAAAGCCCAGCGCAAAATGAGACGCAGTCTCCGCAGGTGACGCAGGGTGACTCACTATAAATTTCTGTGGCTCACATGATAGTATGTAGTTGCGCATGTTAAGTCGCAACGTGACGAGACTCAGTGCCTGCGCCACGTGACCCTGCGGAGCGCAGTGCCAATGCCGCAGTTCCCTGCGTGAAGTTGGCGTGAGGATAACAAAAAGCGGTGCGAAGCAGAAAAGTTCTCTTGTTATTTGATGCAAGTATGGTGGAAAAACTGCGATTTACTGTGCGGTGATAGCCTGCTAGCAGAATTTCGCAGGGCTGCTACACCCTGCGACACTTTCGCCACCTGCGTCTCATTTTGCGCCTTGCCTTACAGGTGAAGAATTTTGTTTCCCCCAAAAAAAAAAGGGGCAAGCTAGCAACATTAGAAAGAGTTGGTTCACCAACTGGAAGTTCAAATGTACTCTTTTTTTTCCAGCAGATTCTGCAATGTTTCCTAAGGTCATTTAGTTGGATGTTGATGTGCGTGTAAATCTCCACAGATAAAATTTGGTAAAGGTGAAGGGTAGCAGAGAGGGGTGGGGTGGGGGAAAGTGTATAGAAAGATAGAGAGCTTGAAATAATCGATTGAATATGTTGCAGCAGCAGTTGTGAGCTGAAGAGTCACTAAGTGACATTACAGAAAGGTGTGTGTATGTGACGGTGGTGTGCGTGTGTGCGTTTTGCAGCACCAACAACGACAAAAAACAACATCTACACAATTCACTGATGATCGACCACATGAGAGCAGAAATGGTGCAAAGGCGACAAATGAAAAACAAGGTGGGGGGAAAAGAAGGAGAAGAAGTGAGGGAGGGAGAGGGGGTCATCACGAATAATAAATACAATTTCGGACCTGAACCACTGTCCACAGGGTCTCTACAGAGAGATAGGAAAAAAGATAGAGACAGAGAGAGAAAGAGTTATGTGAGATATGTGCAAGATAATTCCACCAAAAAAACCAGTGAGCGTGTGTTTTGTACCGGCTTCCCAATTACAGGTAAACGAATAATATTGATAACACCAGGTAAGCCGAAATGTATTAATGTTTATTTAAGGGGTCAGTCTTTAATTGCTACTTCCTGTCATTAGCACTGCCATATTCGGACTGGAAAAAAAAAAGGGAGGAAAGAGAGGAGGCGACAAGCACCAGCACCAAAAAATGTAGTCTATCTATCAGTAAGAATCGATCCCACGCTCAGGACATTCAATTAACATGCACTTTAATTTTATATGTACTGTAACGAACCTAGGACTGACCAGAAGTCAATCACGCAATGGTTGTAAGCAAGAAGGTGGTTGCCATGGTATTCTACAGTCTGAACCAAGGCTGCCTAGTACTGCTCCTAAAGTCATCCTGACTGTGAAATCGAACCTACAACCAATGCCGGATTTAGATATTGAGAGGTCCTAGGCTATTTCAATTTTGAGGCCCTTTTCTTAAGTTTTGAAGCCCGCTAAATGTTGAGGCCCTAGGCTTCAGCCTAATTAGCCTAATGGTAAATCCGGCACTGCCTACAACCCTCCTCATACACACGCACTGCCCTGTTGATCCTTCGGCCCTAGGACAATGAATCGCAGTAAACACAATAGTAGTAAGAGTCTCTCTCTCTCTCTTTCTTAAGGCATTTCTATGGAGCGTAATTAAAGATTGTCTCCAAAAGATAAGAGCTTAAAGATGGTGTGCACACACCCACTTCCGGTTCACCATATGTACATCCAAAATGTGCACTTTATCATCATCTTACGCATTTTACAAAATAGAGAAGCTATCCTGCCATTATACTCGTGATTAAGATAATGCGCCGTCAAATCTAATAAGGTTCATTGTTAAAGTTAGATTAAGAGAGGTCCCTTGATGTTTTAGACCTGGAACCAGGGCGCGGAATGTCTTGGCGCCACAGTAATTACCGCTGCTATGTTACATCATTTATGATATCACATGACCACAGGTAACCTTGTTTAAAAACAGCTGCTAGTGCCATCAGCTGAGGAGAGTGCAATGCAAGCGCATGGTTAGGGAGAGGATTTCGAGACAGCTTTTGAATAATTATAGGGGAACAGAATATTTGATTACTTCATTGCACATTTGACATTAAGTGCAGAAAAGCAGATGCTCATTCAGCAGCCACAATTTTGTGAACTGCAGAGTACTGTCTTCCTGCTCCAACTCTTCCTTTCACCCCTTTCCTCACCTCCCCCATACATCCTCTTTTGCATCTTTTGACAATATTCATTACAACAGCAGACTTTCTTTTTTTTTTTTAACCAGATGGGGTTTGATATAAAACTGATGAAAAACAGACAGACGTGCATGTGACAAGCAAACAGATTTGAAGCAATTCTAGCTTTTTACAGTGCAACCACCAACGCCAACCTCTTAAGGCCTAAACAGTGCCGAATTTACGCATATGTCAAGGAGGCCTGGAAGTGACTTGATGTTACATCTATTTTAATCTTAATTTTGAAAGTTAACCCTCATCAGACCATTCTTATGTCCTTCCACTCCATAAAAGGTAAGATTTTGGCGTCCGGAGCCTCTTCTTTAGTGGCCCATTCTATGCTTTCGGTCTAGGACAGTGTTTTTCAACCTCAATACTCTCAGACCCTTTACTCAATACCTGGTGCATAAGCGACAGTCTCAAAATTTCATGACCATTTATTAATTCTTTTAATTACAGTATCAAAAAATCAGCTACCTGACTAAAGGCCCAATAAATCTGTCCTTGGTTCCGAATCTATCTGCCCTTGTCGTCACTAGGGGCATACTCATTTCTGCTCTACTCCCATTCAGTGCCGGATTTACCATTAGGCTAAGTAGGCTGAAGCCTAGGGCCTCAACACTTAGCGGGCTTCAAAACTTAAGAAAAGAGCCTCAAAGTTGAAATAGCCTAGGGCCTCTCAGTATCTAAATCCGGCACTGCTCCCATTACACCAGTCTGCATTACACACTTTCTTAAGTTAACCCACTTCCTAGGGCTGGTCACAGTTGGTGTAACTACTGATCCGTAAGAATTTCCATGGGTCACCATTGGGCCCTTCTTTTATACAGAGGGACTATCGATCCAGCGCATTCTGAACCATCACATATTGAATTTTTCTGCCGACTCCAAGCAAAGAATTTCTGCACTGTAGGTCATACTGTAGGGCACTGTAGGACATATTATTATTAACAATTCAAATACATACGCATGGGCAGGGTCGGGTACCCATCTTTGTCCCTCTGGATGGACACATGGGCGATTTGTTGGACAGTTTTTTTTTTTACACAAAACCCCGGGGTTTTTTTTCTTTTACTGCAACCCCTAAGCCTATTTATCGTCGGTCACCTTTGATTCTTTGGGGCACTCCGCCGATGCCAGAGGCGAGCTCCTAGACATGGAAATTTTGCCTCATCTACCCGTTGTCTAGTAGAGAGGGTTCTTTTTACGTGTAAATGCCATCGTATACCACACGGGGTTATGACTTTACTTCTCATCCGACGAAAGGTACACTCGTGGGCCTCTCTCTCTCGCCCGAGAAAGCCAACCCACCCCGATCCAGTATCAAACCTGGAACCACTGACGCAATAATCGAGCACGCTACCCTCTGCGCCACAGGACGGGTCCAGTTGAGTAGAAAATCTACGGGGGGGAGGGGGGAATCTTTTATTGAAAATATTTTTATATTAAATTAATATCTTGCGTCTTGAAGCCTTAAGAGGGCAATATAATTTCGAGGGGAGGGGGGGGCCGTACAAATGTGATAAAAAGAGTTATAGCAAAGGAGTACCCAACCATTTGTACAGCAGTAATGTATGTTTCCTGTTGCAGCTTGGTGACGATGACGCCAATGGCAACAAAAAATCCATTTCATGGCAACGTCTTTTTAAAGGAAAGGATTTAAGCTCTGGGCAGTCGTGGTTGGTGTCCATCAATAGAGACAAACAAGGCCCCCAACAAACACTCCGTCTCCCTCCACCGCACCGTCATCAAGAAATTGTGGGATTTTGGGATCGCTGCACACCAGAATCAGACAGGGGCGGATCCAGGGGGAGCAATGCAGCGATCGCTCCCCCTTCAGTACCTCAATGGGGCACATATTTCAACTGATGCATGATTCAACTTGGCAACTGACAGGGGCGGATCCAGAGGGGGGGACAGCAATGCAGCAACTACTCCCACCTCAGTGCCTCAATGGGGCGCAACTCATTAGGCATTTTTGCATTGCATTCCCCATTTCTATACTGCCAGTCTAACTGGAGATCGGACCACTGAAGGAACCACTGAAGATCGGACATTGTCTAAGGTGCAGTAGAGGACCTATTGTAATTTCTAGCTAGAATTATACTAAGGCAGTGGTGGCGAACCCTTTTCAGAACACGGGTCACAATAACACGAAAAAATGAGCAAAAAGTTGTCCGCGGGTCATGTGCATGCACTATTTAATTTTATGAATAAAATAAATTATTATTAATAGTGAATAAAGTTTATTAAAGTAGCCAATAGAGAACAAAGCGACTCCTAACCCTTTTCCTGCCTATGGCAGGGTCTGGTACCCATATTGTCTCTCTTTTCCACAGCCGGTTGCCGACCACAGCTGCAACCCCTATGCTTATTTATCGTCGGTCTACTGTCCGTTGGGGAATTCCAACGACGCCAGGCGCGAGCTCCTACACCTGTTGTTTATGAGACAATAAACTAGGTATGTATGATTCACGCCCGGGTCACTTAAAATTGCACGGTGGGTCACAGGTTCGCCACCTCTGCTCTCCCTGATATCAGACAAGACGTCTCAAACAACATGTCTCAAAACTAGGAAGGACCAGAATGCGCAGCTTCCGTAGCATATAAGTACACCGGATATACCTAAGCCACCTCTCCTAAGTCATAAATTCTGTGCTGCCAGTGAGGAGGAGGAGGAGGAGGAGGAGGGAAGGGGCAAGAAAAGGGCTACCTAAATTAAAATTCGCTCGCCACGCATTATATGAATCCACGTTAATGTTCAATAACTTTCGTCTCATGACGTCAGGAGAGAGAGCGCCATTACTAAGGCATCATTTCTTCTTTGTGACGTCACGAAACGTAAATAACGTAGTCCTACTATCAAGTTCAAGGCTACATTTCATGACGTAAAAGATGGGGAGAGGGGGGAAATAGGATACCTACTTAATAAATAAATCACTTTCTATATAAACATAATGTTTAGGAGTGATTACAGCAAAAAGAAAAATGACATTCACGAAACCGGAAGTGCGTAGAAAATTTCAAACAAATCCCAAACTGTTGTTTAGAATCCTTTAAGGGACAGACAAAAGGAAATAAATAGGGTTTAAAATACGATGTGTAATTTCCCAAATGCGAAGATGATGCAGGTTTTCGTGGATGGTAATGCAAAGGGAATCGGGGGGGGGGGGGACAGGTCAATATTTGGACGCCACCATATTTCAAATCCTCCGGATGGAATGACAACGACTAGAAGAAGAAGAAGAAGAAGAAGCAGCAGCAGTGTCTCCAACCTGTGGCAGACGGCGGCCAATGTACAGAATTTGCCGCCGGTTTTTTTTTTTTTTTTAAAAAAAAAAACATCTTTTAACAAAAATTGTACCTGACAGGCGCAAAAACAACAATCAGTGAATTCGTTTTTGGCGTATTTCTCACCTTTCTTGGCCTATATTGTGAAGTAAGAAAAGAAAAACCAGGAGACAGGATATAAGATGAACCACAATACCAAACACACACCCACACACAGACACACATCGCATGCAAAACAACGCTCCACCAACAATAAGCGTAAGGGGTTAAATGAAAACACATCATAAGCACTAAGCTCCAATGAAGAGGTCAAAGTGTAAAAAGGGGCTTCATTTAACACTGTTGTATCTTTAGAGGGAGGAGAGTAGGGCGGGAATGTGTCAACTCACCTTTCTGTGGTCGCTTTTCTCAAAGTAAAAAAAAAGTCACTCCCCCCTCCCAAGAAAGCCTGTTTTCTGACACCTGACGACTGAAACACACCTGAAATGCGCATCCCTCTCCCCCTAAGAGATAGCGTCCTACGGGTACATCACTTTTGTTTGTTGGTGTTTTAGGGCTCTTCAACTACAAAGGTCATTAGAGCCCCGTCCATAGCAGAGGCACTACACTAATGCGACGATTTTTGGGTATTAGCATTACCCAGTTTTCCCAAGCGGCCACCCATGTCAGTACTAGCTGGGGTTGCGCTGCTTAACTTCAGTGATCAGACGAGAACTGGTGTGTCCAACGCAATACGTTGTTAGTTGAGTACAGACCAAGATATATAGGGGAGACCGGGGCTAGTTGTTACGATTTTCAGTTACTAGTTCTTTATAGCGATTTGAGAGAGTTAAGAAAACTTTTAATTATAATCCTGGACAGGGCTGGCGCTATATTTTGCGGTTCTCTGTACAAAATAACGAAGCGGGGGCCTTATCTTTTACAAAAGGTACACCAGGGATGCACCTGTGCTAATAGATGTCCATCCCAGACAAACCATCAACTCAACTCTTAGAAAAGGGCGTGGGGTCCTGTGTCGTCGCACAGTTTGCACCACACCCATCATGCCGGTCCTGCTCCTGGATATTACAAACCTTCCTTTTACTAAATCATTAATAATTTACTACAAGAGTGCAAAGTGTAACAATGTGCCCCAACTCGTTTGTTTTTGTTGGTGTTTTAGGGCCCTTCAACTACAATGGTCAACTTGTGAAGAGTCTGCACAGACACTACGCTGTTACGACGAGTTGGTTATTAGTAGTACATAGTGTTCCCAAGCGATTGGGAAATCTAGGTACTGCTAATACCCAATAATCGCCGCAGCCTCTGCGCTAGAACTATGCAGCGGTAGGGGCTCTGATGACCTTGTGGTTGAAGGACCCTAAAACACCAGCAAAACAAAAAAAAATCATTTTCTTAATTGAATTTTTACCAAATTACAATTGTAACAACTAGCCCCGGTCTCCCTTACTAATTTAAGAGAGAAGAGCGGGAGGGGAGAGCAGGGGCGGATCTACATAGGGACTAATAGGGCTTAAGCTCTGGGTCCTCAAGTCCAACGGCCCACAAAAGTTGAATTATTATCATAAATTTTTAATACTTTTTCATTAAGAATGGGCACTTATAGTACAGTAAAAAAATAGTTAATATTAACAATATAATAATAATAATGATAATTTGTTTTATTTAATCAATGTAACATTATTGGACTTCAGTAAGCCCTAGGTCCCTAAAACCTTAGATCCTCCCCTAGAGGAGAGAGGAGAGAGAAGGAGAGAGAAGAGAGAAGGAGAGAGAAGAGAGAGGGAAGAGAGAGGAGAGAAAAGAGAGAAGAGAGAGAGAAGAGAGAGGAGAGAGAGAAGAGAGAGGAGAGAGAGACGAGAGAAGAGAGAGGAGAGAAGAGAGAGAGAAGAGAGAGAAGAGAGAGAGAAGAGATAGAAGAGAGAGAGAGAAGAGAGAAGGAGAGAGAAGAGAGAGGGAAGAGAGAGAAGAGAGAGAAAAGAGAGAAGGAGAGAGGAGAGGGAAGAGAGAGAAGAGAGAGAAAAGAGAGAAGAGAGAGAGAAGAGAGAGGAGAGAAGAGAGAGGAGAGAAGAGAGAGAGAAGAGAGAGAGAAGAGAGAGAGAAGAGAGAGAGAGAGAGAAGAGAGAGAAGAGAGAGAGGAGAGAGAAAAGAGAGAGAAGAGAGAGAGAAGAGAAGAGAGAGAAAGAAACTGTGTACAATGTCGCTTGCATCAAAACTGGTAACGTCTTTCAGGTGAGAAGAGAAGGAAGTCTCTCAAGTGCGACTTCCGCAAAGGACAGGAAGAAGGAAACTTACTATCTTAAAGCCTGGTACGTAGGATCTTACCCTATCCCACGCAAATTCTACGTTGAGTAAAGAGAGCTGACCTTCAAATGGCACTAGAAATAGCATTTGAAATGGAGACAAAGTAAAAGACAGAAATTGACAGACTAGAAACATAAAGAGGGAGAGATGACAGACACCCGATCATCAGGGAATACAATGAACCCTATATTCAACTCAGGGCTTGTTTCTAAAAGCCCCGAAAGCACCAGAACCTCGAAGTTCCCTACATTCGAGCACCTTAGCTGACCTAGTCACGCAGCGGTAGTGGTCGAATCCCCTAAGTTATCAACGGTGTTACCACGCGCGGATCCAGGGTGGGGTTTTTGGAGTTGCAACCCCTCATCCTATGCACATATAAACTTATGCGCATAATATATGTAAGCTTTAGCTCAACCCCCCCCCCCCAGTCTCCGCCACTGGGTGTTACTTTCCATCTGAAAAAGGAATGATCGGAAAGATGGGATTTGGATCCTTATTTTCCCTTTCTTTAAGAAGGGGGTTTGTGAAGTGTCTAGTGGGTTTATTGCATTCCTTTAAAGACATCGTCCCGTAAAGAAAAAAAAAGGAGAGAAGGAAAGAAAGGTCCTGAGTCCTCATTGGAGTTACCACAGGAATTCAACCGGCGTGGACTAGCAAAACATGATTCAGAGACGGAATTGGACTGTTGGTTATTTAACGTCGGCCTCTCTACTGCCGAAGTAATTTACCGACACCAATTGGGGGTGGACGCATTCCCACAGTCAGGGACTTTGCCGAACTACACATTTAAAAAAAGGTTACTTTACGTGCGGGTCCTTGAGGTAACATCGTGGGTGACGACGGCTTTACGTCTCATTGAACGGGGGGGGGGCCCACTTCAGACTTCTCTCTTTAAGAGTAAGGCTGTCTATGCTGCACTAACGGGTTGGGGAATAGGCCAAGCAGCCATAACAGGCCGAACCCTTACGGAGGCTGCTCGCGGGAGAGGAGGAAGTAAGTGTCGGGGATGTAGGAGGGGGAACCTGAAAAGGTGACCTGATCGACCTGGTGACATGATCGAATCTGCACCCACGTACTCGACGTCAGGTAATCTACCGCTAAGTCACCGAAACAGGCTCATTTTGAAAGCAAACGTTACCCACACACTTGAGGGTAATCGTTTCTCGGTCTTTAAAGACCACTATCCGTGTACTGAGTGTATGTGCGCGTGAATCATCCATCATCATATTCTTACCCCGTCTGTGGCAGGGTTAGGTCTGCGGGTTCTAGCCTGTCTTCCACCAGGTCCCCGTCGTCCACCATCCATACTACCATATCCTTACGCACAACCTGTTCCCACTTCTGCTTTGGTATTCCCCTGCCCCGAGTGCTTCCAATAATCCGAATCCCTTCAATGGACCTAACGAGCTCCTCCACTCTTCTCATCATATGCATATACCACCCCAATCTATTCTCCCATCCTTTTCGCGATGTCCCCTAACCCCCAACTACCCCTAATATACTCATTTCAAACCCCACCCATGTATTGCAGCATTTGCATTTTAGCTACAGTACTTCCTTTCAGTTTTTCGCAACTCGGGACCACTGCCCTGTAAAACTTCCCTTTCAAAATTATTGAGACCCTTCCGATCACACAGGACTCCTCTTGTCTGTCTTCACTTCATCCACCTCACATTGATCCTATGGGTCGCATCCGAAACCTATTTCCCCATTGCTCTACAACACTGACCCTAGGTACTTAAACTCTTGCACCTTTGTCATCACCTCGCCCCTAGAGAGTACGTCACTATTACTTCCCTGTTGTTCCCAATTGAAAGCTAAATACTCTGTCTTCTTCAACTACATCTTCAGGTCCCCCCCCTCCTTTTCTATCGCTCTTCTGATAGCATTCAGGCCCTTCTGTACTTCTTCTTTGGCAGGCCTGTTCTTTGGAGTCATTAAGTTTCTCAACAGTATGTACTCGTGGATGAAATTTGAAAAATCTTTTCTTCATTCCTGAATCAACCATCATCGCCCAATTCTGTAAAAAGCAACTCCTAGCCCTTTTCCCGCCTATGGCAGGGTTGGGTACCCATCTTGTCCCTCTGCAAGGGCGATATATATTGGTCATAGTTTTTCTGCAGCCGGTTGCCGACCAAAGCTGCAACCCCTTCGCTTATTTATCGTCGGCCTAGTGTTCGTTGGGGAATTCTACCGACGCCAGGGGGGCGAGCTCCTACACCTGGAAATTTTGCCTCATCTACCCGTCATCGCCCTACTCTGTCTCCCACCTATATGAAATCACTTCATTTTTCATTTTCACGTGGTCCATTTGTATATCCTGTCGTTACAAACCCTTTAGGGCATCAAAATCGATCGATAATTAAATAATATTTTTCAGTTTTATACAAACATGAAGATCTTAACAACAGATGCAGACATTCCCAAACTATTCTTCTAAATGAATACACCAAGTTCCGCCAATGTCAGAAAATGCAAACCACTAACAATTCACGAAAATTTCATCAAATAAAGGATGTACACACATAACCTTATGAACTCACAACTACGTCCTCCTACCATCATCACAGCGAAGTAATTTCACTGACAATTCATGTCACGCATCAACCCATGTTTTTTTTCTAATAAAAGACTTATTAGGGCCTTGTCATTGAAATTCACTTTCCGCTTTCATTTTCAATCTAATAACCCTAAACAACTCCTAACCTTTTCCCCGCTAATAACAGGGTGGGGGACCCAGCCTGTCCCGCTGAATGGACACACGGGTGATATAGGGAGCGGCGAGTTGCGTTGGACACACCAGTTCTCGTCTGATCA